>JAODAL010013219.1:0-92173 GCA_025379985.1 Phyllomedusa bahiana
GCACCTGTGATAATGGGGTTTAAATTAGGATAGGGGAGAGAAGCTGAGTCTGTTTATTGGGTTATATGATAGAGGAAAGAACTGGCTCTGTGATATTAGGGTTTAATGATAGAGGAGAGAACTGAGCCTGTGATTTGATTTATATGATAGAGGGAGAAGCTTAGCTCTGTGATATTAATTTATATAAAAGAGGAAGGGGGAAAAGTGGCTCTGATTATAGGGTTATAGATAGAGGAGAGAAGCTGAGTGTTTTATATATAAAAGTTTTATGAAGAAAAGAGAAGTGAGCTTGTATAATGGATTTTTGTAAGGAGGAAGTGGCTCTGTGATGTTAGGATTATTGATAGAGGAAGAAGCTGATCTTGATTATGGGTTTTTATGATGAGGGAGAAGCTGAGCTCTGATTTTTGGGTTATATGAAAGAGGAGGAAAAGGACGTGGACAATAGAGTTATAGATAGAGGAGAGAATGGCTCTGTGATATAAGGGTTATTTTGATAGAGGGGAGAAGCTGAGTTGATATTGGGATATATGAAAAAGGGGGAGAGAAGGGGGGCTCTGTGAAAAGGGTTATTTGATGAGGAGGGGAAGCTGACTCTGCGATATATAGGGTTATATGATACATGAGAGAAGCTGGCTCTTTGAAAATTAGGGTTATATGATACAGAAGAAGCTGCGCTTGTGATATATAGGGTTTTATTGAAGAGGGCTGAGCTCTGTGATATATAGGGTTATATGATAGAGGAGATAAGCGAGCTTGTGAATATAGGGTTATATGATACATAAAGAAGCGAGCTCTGTGAAATATAGGGTTTTTAGATAGAGGAAAAAAGCTGAGCTTGTGTACATGGGGTTATAGCAAGGGAAAGAAGCTGAGCCAGTGATATAGGGTTTATGATAGGGGACGAAGCTGACTCGTGATTTTAATTTTAAAATTTTAGGGAAAAGAAAGTGAGCTTTATATATAGGGTTTATAAAAAGGAGCGAAGCAGTCTTGAATATGGGATTTTGATAAGGAGAAAAGTGAGCCTGGATAATGGGGTTAATTTAAGAGGGAGAGAACTGAGCTCTGTGATAAAAAAAAAGGGTTTTTAAAATTTAGAGGAGAGAAGTGGGCTCTGTGATAATATTTTATATGTTAGGGAGCGAAGTGAGCTCGTGATATATAGGATTATATGTGGGGAGAGAAGCTGAGCTCTGTATAAAGGGTTTTATAAATATATTTAAGGATTATAAAACCTGTATAGGATCTCACGCGCTCGGATCCAAATCGTTTAAATTTTAAGAACGCAGAAAAATGTGCTTTTTTTCCCAAAAGACATTTTTTAAAACATACAACAAAAAAAAACATGGGCCCAAAATTACTTCGACCGTTTCACACAAACTCTATCGTGTTTCATCAGGAATAATTGCTCTTTTGCTACCCCTATTTTATAGACATCTCCCACCCAATGGGGTTATTATACACAAAAAAAAATTACCCCTTAATGTAATTTGTATCAGAGCTAAATTAAAAAAAAATATACTATAAAAAAAACACATTAAAAAAAGTGAATATCCTTAATTTTACTAAGCTAGCGTTCTGTCTCCCCGTACCTTGCGGGCTCAAAGCCCGGAAGTTGCAAGATGTTACATCATCGCCCTTACTTCTCTAAAAAAAAGCGTAGGTCTATGCGCATATCTATGCCCTCGGTTTCCTTAGCGCGTCTTAAAACGCTCATTTGGCAATATAGAAATTTGTACTGAAAAAGGGTGAAACACATAGAAGATTTTTTTTAAAAAAAATTAATAATTTCCCGGACCTCATTTAAACAAATGGCTCAAGATTCAACTTAAAAATCCCAAAAAGTTTCTTATTAGTTTTTTTGTAGTCTTTGGTACTTTTTTTTATTGAAAAAATCTATGGCTTTCTTTAATTGATAGTTCCATTTTGTGTGTTTTTCCCCTTTTTTTGCCTCGGAAGGGTATAAATCTGTTTTTTTCTTTATTTTTAAAGCGATGATTATTATCCTCTGGAAAATTTAGTGGTTTTGTTTTTCCCGTTTTCTTCCCACAATTGCAAGGTAAATAGATCCACAAAAAAAAGATTTTCATGATAAATTTTTTCCTTTTGAAAATTTGTTGGTGCTGGAGCTAAATGTGTCCCTATATCGGCAATACAACATTGCAAAGAGGGAAAACCACAGGGGGAAGGCCCTTCTTCTTCATCCAGAAAATTTGACTTTAGAACCATCCCAAATTGTCTTTGGCGTGATGGTCTAAAAGTTTTTCAAAGTCGGCCTACGATAAATCATTCACTGGAGATGAGGTTTTAATACGGGTCAGACATTAGAATATTCCAATGTTTTGACAGAATCATTTGTTGTCTTTGTTTTTGTAAAAGGAAAGATAGTAATAAAAGTAACATTATTTTAAATATGTTTGTGTCTCACCTATTTCTTTTGGAGCAATACACTCCCGTTGGGTCATGGATGAAGCTCTTTTCTCTGCATTCTGAATTAGATCTAATGGATATCCTTTTTGGATAAACCTATCCTTCAGGATTTTTGCTTGATCTCCATAAAACCTGGGTTTAAAGATGTACAATTTTTACGAAACTCTTCGGAATTGTTCCCGAATGGTACGTTGCGAATCCATTTCCCGAAGTGATTGCTTTTAAAGTGCACATAATTGTTAGAATCAACTTTTTTAAAAAAGGTTTTAGACAAGATTTTTCCCTCCTCAACATACAAACATAAGTCTAAAAATTGTATTTCTTTTTCACTGATATTCATACTAAAAGAGATGCCCCATGAATTAGAATTTAAATATTTTAAAAAACCATATGCGTCCTCAGATGATTCCTTCCAAATAAAAATCAGATCATCGATTTAAAAAGTTTTAAATACACAAAAATTGGACCGGAATTATTTTGAGTTGTAATAGATAAAAAACTTCCTCGAAGGATCCCATAAAAAGGTTGGCCAGCGATGGGGCAACTCGTTTTCCTTTTCGCTGTGCCAACCTGCTGGTGGTAGTACCGATCAATTATAAGTAAAAAAAATTGTTTTTAAAAATAATTTCCAAAAACCCCCCAATAAAATTTCTTTTTGTAAAGGACTAACATCTTTGCCTCTTCTAAGTATGTTTCCAACTGCTTTTAAATTCCTAATGAATGCTCTATATTAGAATAGAGAAAATTGTTATATCCATCGTAATAAAGTGCTGTGTTCCTCTCCCATCGGTTACCAACTATTTCACTGATCACTTGGTCCGAGTCTTTTAAGTGACTTTTTAAAACCCTTTACATACGGTTTTGGGAAAAAATAAAACCAAAAAATTTTTGGAAAGATTAGATAAGGGGAGAATCTATCCCGATATGAAGGGTCCCCCCGGAGGATTTTAAAAATTTTTTGTGCACTTAGGAAGTGGGGAAAAAATGGGACAACTGATTTTTCCTTAATGGAGAGCATTTTTCTCTTTTAAATTTATAACCCCTTTTAAAAAAAGATTTTAAAAAATTTAAAAGACTTTTTTGTCCCCACATAAAAACTTTCCCCAGACCTTTTTTAAAAAAATGAATATTTAAAATTCTCAGAGTTCCCTGTAAAATCATCTCTATTTTGAAATGACAATGGATCCCCCCCTTTGTTGCATGCGGAAATAAAATTTTTCATTTTTATTAGGGTTTTCATGGGATTTCTTTGAACCGGATTAAAAAATTTTTTAATGGCATTTTCCTTTTTGTTTTCTGAAATCATCGGTTACTAATGATTAAATACCCCCAAAGGTTTTTCCCCCGGGCCCAGCGGGGTAAAAATCAGATTTGGATTGTATTGTTACGTTTGGGATGATCAATATTCTCTTCTCCACCCCTGTCTTAGATTCATTATTTTTACTTTTTTTTTTTTGGGGGAGAAAAAAAACCCTTGAGTGTTTTGTTTCGTTATAAACATCTGGAGATCTTTAAATACTGTATAATGGGGTAAAAGTTTTTTTCGGGGCAAAAAATTTGCCCTTTCTGCAAAAGCCCAATTCCCATGGGTGAGTTTGTATTTTTTATAGAAAATTTAAAATTCTTTACTGGGTTTTTCCTTGTTTTTTTTTGTCCCCGTTTTTTTTTTTGGGCCGAATTACTGGGGCCTCCTTGCAATGAGGAAGCCCCTTAAAACCCTTTTGGAAATTTCTTTTCCTTAAGATCCCAAAAGGAGTGTTTGGGGGATAAGTTTTTCCTCTTCTTGATGGTATTTTGTGTAGGGTTTAATCTAAAAAAGATTGAGAATTAGTGATTTGCGTGGGGGTTTCCAGTTACTGTTTGCTGAAGGTAATGTTTTTCTTAATATACTTTGTTCTATTCACTCTTGTGTGTGATAATATTCACCATTCATCCGGATGACTTTGATATTTTTGTTTTGGGGGATTGTTGATAGCAATGGGTAGAGGGATAACTAAAAACCCCCAGATTTCATTAAACTTGTAATGGGGTTTTGTACATAAAAAACTGTTATATCAACAGACGGAAATTTTTTTGTTTTGCTTTTAATTATTATTTCCCATTTTTTTCCCGGCCCCGTTTTTACTGGTATCTAGGGGACTCTCTTCCCCCCTCTTTTCGGCCTTTTTTAATTTACTACTGCAGCATTGTGGGGTTTATTAGGATTATTAAATTGATTTGTTTCCTACGAAACGGATTTTTTGGGATTTTTATCCGCTGTATTATCGTTTTTATTCATATCTATATGTATATTTTCTCCAATTTCTGGATTGGGTTGACTATTGGAATTTTGAGGTATATTTTCGGATCTAGATGGAAGTATAGGGGCATGTTTATCTATCCTATCCCTTGCTAATTTATGGAGTTTCCTATTAATAGTATCCAACTCGTTCCTATGTAGGTTACTATTTATCTTTCTTTGGATATCCCTATATTCTATATGATTGGAGTATTTATCAAATTCCACTATCAATCCTTCAATTTTGGAGGACAGATCAATACAATTTTTCTTTCTTTTTTCTATCAATATTTCCATTAACCTTATTGAGCATTTTTCTAATGCCTCTCTCCACAAATTCGCAAAATAAATATCAGATTCATCAAACTGAGAGTTTTTAAAAATTCTTAAACCCTTCGGGACAAGATTATCTTTTATATATAAAGAAAGGAATTTTTCGTCGATATACTGATTGGATTCATAGACAAGTGTTTTCTCTAAAGTCCTTGCTACATTATAAAAGACTCTTGTATCCTCCAATGTGTATTCAACTGTAGATGTTACTAACACAGATTCCATAGTTTGAGTACTTATCCCCATCAACAATTTATCCATTAATTGGTCTCTTTCCACATGTCTGGCATTGAAACGATCCATTGTAGATCAATATAAAGGCAGCCTTATGTCCGTTTTACTCCGTGTTCACGGGAAGAATATGATGATGCAAACTTGTGCTTTTCTCGTTCACCTCCAAGGGAAACAGAGAAAGGGGGGGTGGGGAGGCGCCCTCCAATCGTGTAGTATATTATAATTGCAAGAAATCCACACTGTTAAGTGATAAATTTAGGCTCACCTGAGCGAGTTGTACTATATGGTACAACTCATTTAGGGGCAGAAATCCATATAGCAGCTGTTGTCCAATCCAAGAAAACACTTGTATTCCGCACAAGAGGAAAGATGAGGGGATTATAAAAATATATTTACAGGATTATAAATCCTGTATAGGATCTCACAGCGCTCGGATCCAAATACGTTCTAAATTTTAAGAACGCTAGAAAAAATGTGCTTTATTTCCAAAGCTACATTTATTAAAACATACAACTTAAAACAAACATGGGACCACCTTACTTCGACGCGTAAATAAAGGGTTATATGATAGAGGAAGAGAAGCTGAGCTCTGTGATATATAGGGTTATATGATGGAGGAGAGAAGCTGAGCTCTGTGATATATAGGGTTATATGATAGAGGCGAGGAGCTGAGCTCTGTAATATATAGGGTTATATGATGGAGGAGAGAAGCTGAGCTCTGTGATATATAGTGTTATCTGATAGAGGAGAGAAGCAGAGCTCTGTGATATATAGGGTTATATGATAGAGGAAGAGAAGCTGAGCTCTGTGATACATAGGGTTATATGATAAAGGAGAGGAGCTGAGCTCTGTGATATATAGGGTTATATGACAGAGGGAGAGGAGCTGAGGTTTGTGATATATAGGTTTATATGATAGAGGAGAGAAGCTGCGCTCTGTGATATATAGGGTTATATGATACAGGGAGAGAAGGTGAGCTTTGTGATACATAGGGTATATGATAGAGGAGAGAAGCTGCGCTCTGTGATATATAGGGTTATATGATAGTGGAGCAAAGCTGAGCTCTGTGATATATAGGGTTATATGATAGAGGAGAGAAGGTGAGCTCTGTGATACATAGGGTATATGATAGAGGAGAGAAGCTGCGCTCTGTGATACATAGGGGTATATGATAGAGGAGAGAAGCTGCGCTCTGTGATATATAGGGTTATATGATAGAGGAAGAGAAGCTGAGCTCAGTGATATATAGGTTTATATGATAGTGGAGCGAAGCTGAGCTCTGTGATATATAGGGTTATATGATAGAGGAGAGAAGATGAGCTCTGTTATATATAGGGTTATATAATACAGGAAAGAAGCTGAGCTCTTTGATATATAGGGTTATATGATAGAGGAGAGAAGCTGAGCTCAGTGATATATAGGATTATATGATAGAGGAGAGAAGATGAGCTCTGTTATATATAGGGTTATATGATAGAGGAGAGAAGCTGAGCTCAGTGATATATAGGATTATATGATAGAGGAAAGAAGCTGAGCTCAGTGATATATAGGGTTATATGATAGAGGAGCGAAGCTGAGCTCTGTGATATATAGGATCATATGATGGAGGAGAGAAGCTGAGCTCTGTGATATATAGGGTTATATGATAGAGGAGAGAAGCTGCGCTCTGTGATATATAGGGTTATGTGATAGTGGAGCAAAGCTGAGCTCTGTGATATATATGATTATATGATAGAGGAGAGAAGCTGAGCTCTGTGATATATATAGGGTTATATGATAGAGGAGAGAAGCTGAGCTCTGGTGATACTAGGTATTTGATAGAGGAGAGAAGCTGCGCTCTGTGATATATAGGTTTATATGATAGAGGAGAGAAGATGAGCTCTGTATATAATAGGGTTATGTGACAGAGGAGAGAAGCTGAGCTCTGTGATATATGGGGTTATATGATAGAGGGGAGAAGCTGAGCTCAGTGATATATAGGGTTATGTGACAGAGGAGAGAAGCTGAGCTCTGTGATATATAGGGTTATATGATAGAGGGAGAAAAGATGAGCTCTGTGATATATGGGGTTATATGATGGAGGAGAGGAGCTGAGCTCTGTGATATATATGGTTATATGATAGAGGGTGAGAAGCTGACCTCTGTGATATATAGGGTTATATGACAGAGGAGAGAAGCTGAGCTCTGTGATATATAGGGTTATATGATAGAGGAGAGAAGCTGAGCTGTGTGATACATAGCGTTATATGACAGAGGGAGAGAAGCTGAACTCTGTGATATATAGGCTTATATGATAGAGGAGAGAAGCTGAGCTCAGTGATATATAGGGTTATATGACAGAGGAGAGAAGCTGAGCTCTGTGATATATAGGGTTATATGACAGAGGAGAGAGCTGAGCTCTGTGATATATAGGGTTATGTGATAGAGGAGAGAAGCTGAGCTCTGTGTATTAAGGGTTATATGATAGAGGAGAGAAGATGAGCTCATGTATCTATAGGGTTATATGATAGAGGAGAGAAGCTGAGCTCAGTGATATATAGGGTTATATGACAGAGGAGAGAAGCTGAGCTCTGTGATATATAGGGTTATATGACAGAGGAGAGAAGCTGAGCTCTGTGATATATAGGGTTATATGACAGAGGAGAGAAGCTGAGCTCTGTGATATATAGGGTTATATGATTGATGAAGAGAAGATGATCTCTGTTATATATAGGGTTATATGATAGAGTAGAGAAGCTGAGCTCAGTGATATATGGGTTATATGACAGAGGAGAGAGCTGAGCTCTGTGATATATAGGTTATATGACAGAGGAGAGAAGCTGAGCTCTGTGATATATAGGGTTATATGACAGAGGAGAGAAGCTGAGCTCGGTGATATATAGGGTTATATGATAGAGGAGAGAAGATGAGCTCTGTTATATATAGGGTTATATGATAGAGGAGAGAAGCTGAGCTCTGTTATATATAGTGTTATATGAGAGAGGAGAGAAGATGAGCTCTGTTATATATAGGGTTATATGATAGAGGAGAGAAGCTGAGCTCTGTGATATATAGGGTTATATGATTTGGTGCAGGATTTTTTTGTAAAAAAGTAAAATGCTGAAATATAGTGAAGCTACTGCGGACCCCACCCACGTACAGTGATTTACAGTTTGCTCTGTTCACAATGATGCATGGAAAGCTGTCAATCACTGTATGTGGGTGGGGTAAGCAGGAGTTCCTCTGTCTCTTAAGGGGTCCAGTCAGTATTTTCTCTGCTTTTTCCTCAGAAATCCTGCTCCAAATCAAATAAACCTACATATCACAGAGCTTAGCTTCGCTATCTGATAGGGTAGCATGAACCACGTGACAGATTCGCCCTAAGTGGGATGCAATGGTTTCCAGTCTTTTGCAGCATTGTCATTACAGGTCAACTCTAAATCCTAAAATATGGCCTTGTTTTGGTTATATGCATGTTACAAATGTGTGTAATTCATTTTCCCATCATATATTTCTATGATCTATTGCCTATGCCAGGGGTTGTCCACTTTATTTTGTTTTATTTATTTCATATATAAAAGAAAATCCTACAATTTTCTAATATACATGTATTGAAAATTCAGCTCCCGTTTCTCTTTTATACCAGTTCAGTTGGCCCCTTACTAGAAATAAATTGGCATAGTCAAAATTCCTGTCCACAGTTATGTCTCCAGTGGACTAACTATATAGACTAAACAAGGCGTCGGTCATGTGACCTCCTGGCATGCAGATAGCAGAAGGGTCACACCACATCTATGGGGGAAATTAATAGTAATAATGGTGGAATAATTGTTGGAGGTAGTAATACTGGAGACGTTCTGCTCCTCATACACTACTGTTACCTGGATACCAGGAGTCACATGACCTGTGTGGTGGTCGCATGATAAGATGCTCCTGGAGGTAGTAATACTGGAGAAGTTCTGCTCCTCCATACACTACTGTTATGTGGATACCAGGGGTCACATGACCTGTGTGGTGGTCACATGATAAGATGCTGCTGGAGGTAGTAATACTGGAGAAGTTCTGCTCCACCATACACTACTGTTACCTGGATACCAGGGGTCACATGACCTGTCTGGTAGTCACTGATAAGATGCTCTGGGGGTAGTAATATGAAGGAATTTCGGGCATCCTAGTAATCTGCTGTTGCTTGGATACCAGGGGTCACATGACTGATTAGTTAATACAGTTACTTCATTGGAGCTAATAGTATGTACAGGAATGTGGGCTATGCTCTTTTTTTTGATAGTTGCCTACTTTAAAAAAGGTATAGGCCCAGAATTTTTATACAGTACATGTGTATTAGAAATTTGTATAATTTCCTATTTTATACATAATAAATTTAAATACTATAGCACAGCATGCTCATCCATCTATTCACTGGCTATAGAGTACTGGGCAACCTTGATCCTGAAATGGGCCATGGTCCCAGTGGTTAAATTCCTCCTAAACAGTCATCTATAGAATATGCTGTCAGAATGCTGAGGCCTCGTATATGTATTAATCTATGACTACATTAGTGCTAGAATGAGTGATGCTGCTTATGAGCAGATCTTTATCACACTGTTTTCTTCTCTATTTTTACTGTTTTCTGTAGCTATGTACTGGCTCGTCTAATGGTCTTTCGTATGTCAGATTTTTCTTATACACATTTTCAATATAAACCTGTCAAAAAGCATTTGGTACGTAAAATGCTGTTAAACTGATTAAAGAAAATAGAGCATATGTGTCAACCTCAAGGCCCATGGGGTGAATCAGGACCCCCATTTATGTGGCCCTCAAGAACTTATATGCAGCGAGCAGGGATGGACAGCATTCGGTCGCATAAGGACTCTTGCTCCACATTTCCTGTTGGACACAGCCAGAGTTCGACAGAGGAGGCGGCGCCAGCACAGGGAGCAGGCACCATCCTTGATTCGAAGCTCCAATGCACACCACTGTGTACAGCAACTGACAGCCCCACCCAGGCACACTCACCACCATACAAGGTCCTTTGAGGACAACCATAATGCTAATGTGGCCCTCAATAAAAATTAGTTTGACCCCTGAAATAGAGGAACAAAATAGACAAATAGAAACTCACATGAACAAGCTATGATGGGAGTTATCATATCTACAGTAGTTCCAGTCAACGGAATGTCTTTATTTCTCTGCAGGGTCTGCTTGGTCCCCCAGGAATACAGGGTCCAGTTGGGCGTCCAGGACCTCCAGGTTTACCGGTACAGTATCATTAGTGTATTTAATTCAAATGATTTCCTCTTCTATGTAGTAAAGCTCTGTTTTAACTAGTGTCAGGGCTTCTGTTTCTAATTTAAGCTGTGGCAGATCTTTTTTTCATGGATTCAGGTGATGACTGTTGTCCCTAATTTACTTTAAAGTTGTCATTTGAGGTTTTGGTATTTTCAGCAGAAGGTGTGGAAATGCAGACTGCACTATTCTTACCATCAAAAATATTAGAAACCTTAATAGGGGTGCTTCAGGATCTGTGTTACTTCTGTAAGGATGAACTCATCATTCACAAGACACAAAGATTTGGCTCCTACCAGAAAAACATTCTGATTTGTATAATTTATTGTTACTTCCACTACTGCTCATTATTTTGCTGCATTATGAATGCTTTTTCTGCATGAATATTTCAGTTGTCTATTATGAGAAAATCTTTGCAACTCTTAAATCTTGTTTGAGATAATGTTACCATGTAAAATTTAGAAAATTTTAAATTTTTAATTAAAGTTAATCTGTGGGCAGCATTTTTAAAAATTATTTTTTAAAGTGTCCATAAAAAAAAATTTTTGGGGGGCCCAAAAAAAGAAAAAAAACTTCCCTAACGTCCCCCCCCCCTTTGGACGCCCCCGGAGCGCCCTGGGTTTCTGCTCCTCTCAACTTTCCCAGGTCTTTTCCCTACACTTTTCCAATGTTGGTGCTTACTGGCCCAACTCACGGGGTAAAAAAATACATTTTTTCCCTTTCCAACTCTACGCACACTTTCGCTTGGGTTAAAGGGTTCTGGGCCCCTGGGGGGCCCAACCCCAAAAACCTACTTCATTGTCTTTTAAAACCACCCCCTTTGCCAATTTTGGCCCGTCCCACGGGGGTTTCTTTGTCCTGTTTTGGCCCACATAGTGGGTTCCTTTCAAACCCATATACTCGAGTGAAATAAAGTAAACCCCTTTGTGGGGACACTCAAAATTGAGTCACTTTTGAGATAAACATCGTTCCTGGTCAAGTATCCAACGCCTTTGCTGGAAACATCCCCAAAAACCCCTCGGGCCCTTCCCCTCCCCCAAACCGACATTTTTTCCCTTAAATTTTAAAAAACCCGTTAGCCCCCTTTTTTCCTTGATTTTTCCCCAAACTCTTTTGGCACCCTTTTTAAAAACCGATCAAATTGATTTTTAAATCTGAGAAACTTAAAATAAACCCCTTTTCCCAAAACCCTCCTACTTCCCCCCTTTTTCTTTCCCAAATTTTTTGAACTCGATAAAATTTGTTTTCTTATAATGAAATTGAATTTGAGGTTTTTTTCCCCTTTTTTTTGGGCCACATTCCAACTCGTGCAATCCCCGTGCCCATATGGTGCTTGCTTTGGACCCCTGTGTTTCCTCATTTTTGGGAAAAGAAATTCCCGAGCCCACCCCCATTTTAGCCGTTTGCGCACCAAAAAAAAAAATTTGACCTTGGTTTGGGGGGACTTTTTTGGATTTGATATTTTGCCTGGCGTCCCCTTTTTGGAACTTCATTTCATTTTTTCCCCCAGCGGTCATGGCTACATGATGCAGTTTGAAAAATTTTCTTGCCCGGAGATGCAATAAATGGTTTGATGATTTTTTTTTTTTCCTCTTTTTTTGGGGAAAACTTCTTACGGGCGGGCCCCCCCGGGATTAAAAATCAACCCCCTTTAAACACTCGAGTATTAGGGGTTTTTTGGAAAAACAGGTTGAAATTTTGGGAGAAATAAAAAAGAAGAAAAAAGATTGTCCCACCACCAAAGGAAAAAAAACCGGGGTTAAAAAATTTGTCATTTTACGGACAAGAAATTGCAAAACCAATAATTTTTTTAAAAAAGCTGCAATTTCCATATTTTTGTTTGGATACCCCAACTTTCCTGTCTTTTAAAAGGGATGGTACCTAAATGTTCAAAGCGGGTGGTGGATGTTGAGATATGGGGGCCGAAACTCAAAATTTTAAAAACTTTGGTTTCCCCTTTTTTGTTTGCACTGAAATATTCCCCAAAACCCTTGACATCATATCTTACACATTTTTTATAGATTTCTGTGAGACTTTCCTATTTCCCCCTGGAAAGTGGGAAATAATAAAATTTTTTATGGGAGGGATTTCTTTTTTGGTTTTAATTTTAATGGGTTTCGTCTATTTTTAGGGACCTGCAGGGGGGAAAAAAGGGAAAAAAGGGGCAAAAGGGGAAAAAAAAAATTTTTAAAGTTAAGAATTTGTCTTTTTTTTTTCATAAATTTTACTAAAAAACAGCTTTCCATTTGTTTCATAAGGGTAACATGGGCTTGAATTTCCAAGGATCAAAAGGTGAAAAAGGGAAATTTAGCTAGAAAGATGTGCTTGTAATACATAAAGGTTTACTGTGTGTTTTTTACCATTAAAAAAATGGTGGGTTTTTTTTTTGGGGGACTCGGACTTCAAGGGCCCCCTTTTTACCTCCTGGACAGTCCCAAACAGAAGGGAAACAAAGGGAAAGGGCAAGTCCAAAAAGGAAGAAAGGGCCCCGAATAATGGGCTTATATTGCATCTTCTGGGCTGCCTATAAAATTTATAAAGGGAAATTTATACTTTTCAGATTTAAATTGTTGGTTTTTTAAAAAAGTATAATTAAACACTGACACCTCAAAGTCGGGGTAAGGCAAGTTAAAACCCCCCTTTTGGCCCTGTTTAGGGCACTCCCAAAAAAAGAGGAAATCTCCCAGAAAAAGTTGGGAAAAAATCCTGGGGGCCCCCATCCCCATTTATATCTTCCCGTTTCCCCCGCCCCTTCATCTTCTGGGTTTCCACATCAGTGCATTAAACTTTGGGGGGACCCCCCACCAGCAGAGAGAAGCACAGCGGGACAGAAGGGGAAATTTCACTTTAAAAACTGCCCCTTTTTCCCCCTTTTTGCAACTTACTATATGTAAGTTTTACCTTCATGCACTGTTATGAGCTTGGGCTTTTACATAGGGGGGCATGTATGAATACTGTCTAGGGGCAAATTTCTTTGGGTTTCCCATAGCAAAACCCAAACGAGCTTCCCTTTAAAATTTTTTTTAGAGCACTATAGAAGTTTAAAGAGGAGCTCTGAAATTGGGGGTTTCATGGACGAAAAGAAAGTCTTAGGGCTTAGAAACTTTTCAAAACAAAGAGGCCCCCTGGTGATGATCCCTTTCCAAAAAATTTATAAATTGATATTTAGGTTGAAAATTTTTTTTTTTCCAAGTTTTTTTTCTTTTAGTGCCTGCTTTTGGGGTTCTTTTTTTAAAACACTTTTAGTTCCCTGCATAGACATGTATTTAAAGGGGGCACTGATATTTTGAAAAAAAAGTATTTTTTTTTTTTAAAGCCAAAAATTTTTGGAAAACAATTTTTTTAAAGGGAAATTTTTGGGAGGATTTTTTTTTATTTAAACCCGCAGTTTTAAAGTATAAAATTTACATATAATTTATTGTCCCTTTTTTAGCTGTGATAGAAAAAGGGATAAAACTCCTGAAAAGTCAGGGGGGAATAAACCATTAACTGTTGGTGCGCTTATGTTCCCGTTTTAGTCCCCATTTCCAAAAAATAGGTTTTTTTGGGAAATAATGAAATTTCCCGTTGTTTCCCCTGGGGCAGGGGGGGAAAAAGATTAAACAGACGGACAGTTTCATTTAAAAAGCAATAATTGAAAAGGGTAATGGGTTGGGTCTTTTTTTTTTATGGGGGAGTTTTTCCCGCTTTCTTCACACCCCATCAGGGCCTGCTTAAAAACACATAAACCCCCCAGGCCTGGAAAAGAAAAAGCCCCAAACAATCCTCTCATTACGGTGCTAACAGAGCTCACAGATGGAAAGTCCAGAGACAAAAACCCGGAAATCAAGGGCCCTATTTGGGACTTTAAGTACTAAAACAACCACCCATTTTAAAAAAAATCCCTATAATAATTTTATAAAGCTTTTTCAATTTTGTTTAAGAAAAAAAGTTGAGGGAGTTTCCCTTTAAAAAAAAAAAAAAGCAGTGTACTTTCCCTATTTCTTTTAGGGTTTTAAATTAATAAAGGGAAAGGGGGATGAAATGAACTCCCCCCGGGCCCCCCCCCCCCTTTGGGTGCAGGGGGGAAAAAAATGTTATCTTTTAAAAAAAAAAATTTGGGTTTGAGGGGGTTTGCAGGGGATTGGTAAAAAAAAAAAAAAAACAAACCCCTTTTTCAAAGAAAAATAAACCCATAAACTAAAAAAAAATTTTATCAGTACCCATTCTTTTGGGCTGAAAAAAAAAGACCTTTTAAGCCCCATTTTGCCCCAAAACAAAAGCCCCAGGAAATTTAAATTTTTGTAGTTTTCCATGAATTTTGTAATTTCTATCTTTTTCCCTTTTAGGGGTCCCGTTTTTGGGCAACCCGGTTTTCCAGGGTGCAAGGAAAACCCCCGGGTCCCCCCCGAAAGTAATATTTGGGGTGTGTAGCCTGAAAACAGCAATACTTTGTTGGTTATCTACATTAAATAGTTTGGATATTCATCATTATCTCCTTTAAATAAAGCATATGTTAATCTAAATACAGGCAGCCCCGGGTTACAAACAGGATAGGGACTGTAGGTTTGTTCTTAAGTTGAATTTGTATGTAAGTCAGAACAGGTACATTTATTAAATGTAACTGCAGCACAAATTTTTATTTTTTTTAGTTTTGGGTAGTGCAGGGAAGGGTTTTTAAATTTGTTTTGCTGTCTGTGTTGCTGTTAAGAAGATTTCACCTCATGTTCTGCCCTGGCATGCTGGAACTTGTAGTTCCACATCTACTCTCTGCTATGGAACATGGAACTACAAGTGCCAGCATGCCTCATAAGTCTCCGTTTGTAAGTAGGGGACAGATGTAAGTCGGAACGTTGTAAGTCGGGGACTGCCTGTACTTAGAATTATTAGTGGTTTTATATATGGTAATATAGTCTACATATGTGTAGTATAAATATATATTTATCAATAAAGTCAAGTTAATAATATAATTCATCACATTTAGACTCTTATATTTATCTATATAGGGTCCTTCAGGAGGTGTTAAGGGGCAAAAAGGAGAAACAGGAGAATCGGGAAAAATAGTAAGTGTTTTCACCCATAATTCCATCAAGAACACCCCTATACTTATGTGCCTTAGGAGAAATGGGCATCATGGAGAAGAGTCTTCCTCAGTCAGTGGAGACATTCTCCCAACAGTGGCTCTCTGCTAAAGCTGAACTATTAGTGGCGTATCCTGAAAGCCACTTATATGAGTGGTCCTATTAGAGATTATTTCTGTAAGAAACTGATTTTAAATCTCTAATTGTATCTAATAGGGCAAGCCAGGGAAGGAAGGAAGGAGTGGATTTCCTGGTATTGAGGTTCGTATCAGTTATATTCAATCCAGTACTTTTTACTGCACGTCAAAAAAAAAGAAATAGATATTAAAGTTTTGAATTAACTCAGGGTGTTCCCGGTGATCGTGGTTTTCCTGGAAATTCTGGCAGAGATGGTGACAAGGTAAATAATGGTTAAATGTATGATTTAAGACTCATTTAACGATGTACAACGCCGGCTTTTCCCCATGCCATTCCTAACCTCCAGCCTGGACTATCCATACTCTTACCTCCCACTCATATCTTTGGATATTTACCATGCATTCACTTGTGCCACCATCCGGCATTCCTATATCCTCTGTTGCATATTAACCTCTTTATTAACCTAGATGTCACTTGGTAAAGGCGATTGCCGAAACGTTGATCTATATTGATATCATTCCCTTATCAACATTCCAAATCTTGTATCTCACAGATTGATAATTTATGTGAAAGCACTTGTTGAGTATGTTTTTGCACTAATACACTAGATTTTTGGTATGATCCATGCCTCTTGTAAATAAACACTACATTCATCAAAAATTACTCTTATGGTGTGCAGAGGATTTATACTTGTACTATAGTCTGGCGTTGTTAGCCTTTTCCACGTTCAGCACCCAGCCTAACCCATTTCCTACAGGTGTGCGTGACCATTTATCTTTTAATCATTTAACGATGTAGCAGGGTTGCGGGGTTGGAATTGACATCTGACACAATTTATATCCTACCAGAGAACTTTATACAAATCTTTATTTGAACTACTATAGTTGTTGGGCTCAGCTACTGTTATCTTACTTGTGTTTTTTTGGTAATGCAGATCAGCCCCATTCAAGTGAATAGGATGGGGCTGCAAGATTGTGTAGTAGGGAAAAGCACTCCGTTAATGAAATACTTGGAGAAGGTGCAAGTCAAGGATAAATGTCCAAGAAATTTCATAAATTGACTGCACACTACACATGTATTATTGCATTAGTGCAATAATACACGTGTAGTGTGCAGTCAATTTATGAAATTTCTAGGACGGGGCTGCAACACCAGGCACAACCCATGAACAAGATTGCTACTGTTCCTATAGAAAGAAAATCAGACATTTCTTTCTCATCATTAACAACCCTTTTTAAACTAGATATGTCACAACACATTGCTGTAATATTTTAAGGAGTTTAAAAAATTAAAGGGCTTGTTCAGTTTACTATAATTATAATTATTGTTAAATGGGACCAGGATGGGAAAGAGGAAAAAAAAAAAAAGAATACTTACCACCCATTCCCCTGCTGTTGCCATTCTGAAGCCTCCAGGATTTGCTGCTTTTCACTTCCAGGTTGTCGTCCTGACACACAGTAAAGGCTTGTGCTACTTAGTAAGTGAATGGAGTGCTGGCCTGTCCTGTTTGTTGGCATGAGGCACTGGAAGTGAGCAGATTCCAAAAGACTTCAGAGCGGCGGCGGACAATGAGGTGAGTATCACATTTTTCCCCATCCTGGCCTCATGATTACATAGTTTGAAAGGCCGAAAAAAGACAGGCGTCCATCCATTTCCGCCTATTGTGCTAAAGTGTTGATCTAGAGGAAGGCAAAAACCCTCATGAGGTAGAAGCCAATCGTTCTCATTTTAGGGAAAAAATTCCTTCCTAACTCCAATCAGAATAAATCCCTGGATCAATGACCCTAGTCTCCATAACTTGTTATATAACAACATGGAAGAAGAAGTATGGATCGCACATCCCCACACTATACGTTGATCTACTGCTTCTCAGCAAAAAAATTTTTTTAAATGAACAGGAGGTTCTTAGTATACTTTTTGACCAAACAGTATAAGCCCACTTGCCACTTCACGGAGACCTCTTTTAAGTGGGTCCCTACACTAATGGGGTAGCACTGCGTGGTGGCCACCACCGCAGCAAAAGCCACATAAATGATGGGCACAGCCCAGTGGTCCAGCAGCCCCACTGCTGCCAGACCTAGCCCCCGGTTCTGGGCTGCACCACCCCACAAGCATAGCACCACAGCAGCAATGTCCGCCACACAGCACCACCAACAAAAAAGGAAAGGTTGACACAGCTTACCTCTCCTGGACTCCCTGCAAGCAGACTGAAAGGAAAAGGGCATTAACCCTTATACAGACTACTGCTAATTAAAAACATAATTATATAACTTGTTATATTATTATGCTCTAGAAATGCATCCAGACCCTTTTTGGACTCTGTTATTGAATTCACCATGACAAGTTCCTCTGGCAGAGAGTTCCACAGTCTCACTGCTTTAACAGTAAAGAATCCCTTTTTATGTTTATGTAGAAACTTTCTTTCCTCAAGACGTAGAGGATGCCCTCTTGTTCTAGATACAGTCCTGGATGTAAATAGATCTTGAAAGAGATTTTTATAATATATTTATACATATTTATTGTTTCCCTCCGAAGTCGTCTTTTCTCTAAACTAAATAGCCCTAATCTTGCTAATCTTTTCTGGGAATCGCAGTCCCCCCCAGTCCTTTTATTTATTTTTGTTGCCGCCTTTGAACCTGTTCAAGCTCTATAATGTCTTTCCTGTGAACTGGTGCCCAAAACTGTCCACAATACTCCCTGTGTGGTCTGGCCAGTGACTTGTATAGTGGGAGAATTTTAATAAACTGGACAAGGCCCTTAAACTGAATATAGCATAGTGTGCTAACATATCTGCTTTAAAATCTTTATATGGTCTGGCACTAAATTCAGGCAGGAGCAATATTTTTTAACATGCTCTCTTTAATTCAATGACTTTCACTTTCAGGGTCAAAAAGGTGAACGTGGCTTCCCCGGACCTCCTGGACAGGTAATATAATGCCTGCATTTTCTCTTTATATCATAAAATACAGCCAATGTTCATATTTCACAATCACTGTGTTAACATTGCCTTATGTCATTATGGTAATCTAGATGCACCCAGCAAATGAAATTTCACTGTAGTTCCTTACCTCCCCAGACTACAGATTTGCTTGCAGTAGCTTGTATTCCACATAAAGCATAATGCAAGCTGTCACATTGTCCATTCTCACATTACAACAACCTTTGTGTTAAAAAAAAAAAAAGGCTTCCAAAAACTATCCTGCTGAGTCAGCAATTACCACTGTCCTAACCCATCACCTGAGATGCTTGATGGAAATGATACAAATAGTTTTTTGTTTTTTTTTTATAGAACTGCTGATGAGTAAATTTCCTAGTACATGGATTAAAGTGGCTCTAAATTGGAGCTTCACTCCAGGAGAAGAAGGTCTAAATTATACTTGGTTTTGGCTAAGCATATCCAATGACGTCTACATTTATTGTTTCCATATTCACAGGTGATTCCTGGACCAGAACCAAACATTGGACCAAAAGGAAGTATTGGACCTCCAGGATTAACTGGGATCAAAGGAGAACGTGGTTTTACAGGTCCACAAGGTCCTCCTGGCCTTCCTGGGCCACCAGGTAAGGCTTTGACAGATTTATGTAATTAATTTTTTTGTATAACCATTTTATTTGTTTTTCAACATACATAAATGAGAAATACAATTGTAACAATCATGTCAAATAAAGGTAGAAGGATTCTCTTTAGTCGCTACTATGGTATTATTTCCACATTTGCCAGTCTTAGAAAAATTAAGGGCAACATCTATGAATTTGCATGCCCCCTTTTTGTAACTTGCCATCGACACACCAGTTCTAAATAGATATAGAGAAGTGTATAATACGACAGTATAGACGCAAATTTTATGCGCTAAACACTTAAGGCGCATCCCCACGGCATAGGACAAATACCGGCCGGTTTGCCGGCCGGTATTTGTCCTGTTTTCGGCCGGCCCCCCGGCCGCGGGGGGGGGGGGGGGGGGGGGGGGGGGGGGGGGCGTGTTTTCTCCACGATGAGCGGAGAAAAGACCTCCCCCTTCACTTTGAGCAGCACAGATTCCCGTCCGAAAACCGGAGGGAAAAGATTGTGCTTGCTCAATGTTTTTTTGAGCGGGACCGCGGCGGCAAACTGCCCAAACGGAAAACCCTCCCGTAGGGACTGCTTCACGGGTTTTTCCATAGGCACAATTGTGTTCTTTTTTTTCCGGCCGGTTTTTCAGGCGGTCTGAAAAACCGCAAACCGCCTGAAAAACCGGCCGAAAACCTGTGCCGTGGGGACATGCCCTTATGCGCCAAACTTTGTATGCCAGTTTCGCACCAAACTTTAGTACATTAACCCCTTTAGCCCCAAGCCTGAAAAGTAGTTAATGACCAGAATTTTTTTTTTAGTTTTTGCCTCCTTGCGTTTCAACCTTTTGTAACTTTTTTATTTTTTCAATGACGCAGTTGGATGAGGCCTCGTTTTATTAAAGACAAGTTGTACTTTATGGGGAAATAGTTTAAGTTCACTTATAAATAATTGCAAAAATTGTTTTTACATTTTTTTTTTACACCAATTTACATTTCACACTTGTTTAGATTAATTCTACAGGTTATTGCGGTCATGTGGATAAATAATATGTGTAGGTTTTTTTTGTGTGTGTAATATATACACAATTATTTTTTATTAAATTTTTTTAAATTTTTTTTTTTTTTATTCATTTTTTTTTACACTTTTTATGGTTTTTTTTTTTTTTCTTTTTTTTTTTTAATCCCATGAAGGGAGAACTGTTACATTTTTTTTTTAACACTTAGTAATGTATTAGTATGTTTATATATGCTAATACATTATAATCTGTGTCAGTCTGACACAGGCAGTGATCAGGACAGCACACAGTGTGCCCTGGTCACTGGCTTCATACACAGACAGCTCTGGGGCCACTCTAGGTCCCCAGGGCTGACTGTGCAGCCGTTCCCCGAGCTCTGTCGGGTGACCGGGTGTTCCGATCACCCGACAGAGCAGGGGAAACCTTTGATTGCGCTGCATTAACGCACTGCCGCAATCAAAGGGTTAAAGCACCGAGTTGCGGAGGTTTCCTCCGCTCCCCGATGCTCGCAGGAGATGCTCTGGGATCGGGGCTGTGTAGTACAGCCCGTATGCCAGCGCAGCCGCAAACCCCGAAGTCTACAGTGACGCCAAAAGACGTCGCTGTAGACGAACGACCCGCACCAGCTGACGTCAAAAGAGGGTGCACGGTCATTAAGGGGTTAATATGTGTTGTCAGGCGCACATTGCACCAATTTTGACCGTACGCCTGTCCAGACATCTATAGAACCGGCAATATACGGCAAAAAAATGGCAAAGGCAAATATATAGATGTCGCCCTGTCTCTGAAAAATCTGTGTAATAGGTGCAATTCCTCCAAGAAAGAATGAGATTTGTCATATGTAATGTAACATTCTCAAGTATGATCAGTGATGAGAACATAGAACCAAACACTCTACCACGATCCCATGTGGATGTCCCTATCTAATAATTACATAAAAAGAAAGAAAACCGTGACAGGAAGTTTAGCACCACCTTATTGGAATAGAGGCACAATAACACCCAGAACTGTTGATTCACCACTCCATTATTGTATCTTTAAAGGGAATCTGTCACCAATTTTTTTTTACTTATTAAATCAAGCCCCTGATCCATATTCTTTTCCTCTCAGCCGTTTTTATTTCCTGAATGTAGATTTCTCTATTCGGCCGTCTATATATCATTGTGGGAAAGACATTCTTGCTTGCACTGCTTTAACAGCAGTCAGAGAGATACTTTACAGCAGCTTCATGCCCATAGGATTCTTAAGACAGTTTCTGTCCCATAGACTTGTATAGGAGAGTTTTCACTGTGAAGGGAGGGGAGAGGGGGAGCTGTGAAATCTCCTCTTGTGACTGGTGGATTCTGTGTTATCTGTACACATTGGTGTCTCCTTTCAGTTTGACCCTGCTTTTACTGAATGAGCACACTGCTGAAAAGCTCTCTAAACAGAACATGGTGTGTCAGACGATTATTAGGCCTAGTAGCCAAAGTGAAAACTGCAGGACTTAGGAATTATTAAAACAAATACTGCAAGTGATATGGAAAATAAAAAAAAAAAAAAAAACATAAGCAAAAATTCCTAAAAAATGTGTTTAACATAAAAATGTGAGTTAAACAATAAGTCATTTTTTGATGACACATTCCGTTAATGAATTTTTAGAGGTCCAAACTCACCAGCTAGATCCGTGGTCATGTACCATTTTGAAAATCTAAATGGTAACATACATTCTCTTATGTTATTTAATATACAGGTGATATTGGTCTATGGTGGATCAAAAAAAAAGACTACTTTAGTCCAAAACCAGTACCACACCTGTAAAGTTCATCTACAGACAGCTGTTTGGGGGTGTTTGTCCCTCCTCAGTGCAGAATAGAACTTGCTGGCTGGCTGGGTGAGAGACGAGTGTGGCTTAGAACGGGTAATGTATCTCATTGGGGAGTGGCACTATGTTGATGTGTGAGGATTTAGTCACCTTTTCTCACCTCACTGGGCATTTGCATAGAACAAAGGCTTTTGGGAAAGCACTGAAGAGCTCACTAGCGCCATCTATAGCATGTAGGAATCTTTAATTCACATGTGACTAACTAAGTCTTGCAGTGTGAAAAGATTGGAACCAAGCCAGTGAAGTTAATCTACAGACAGCTATTTCAGGTTGTTAGGCCCTTGTCAGTGGAGAGTAGAACTTACTGGCTGGCTAGGTGAGAGACGAGTGTCGCTTAGAAGATAGCCTAGTATGCCAAGGCCATTATTACCAAAAAAAATCACTGTGTAATGAATATTATCACTATATTATTACTAACTAAAGCAGTTTACCACAACCAATATTACTAATATACCACTGTACAAGGGCCAAATAATACCACCACATTATGACCACACATCACAAACACACAGGGCGATATGTATGAACGGGGCTGTGCCAGTTTTCTGGTGTACTGTGAGCAAAAAAGAATGTATGAACAGGTGCACTCCAAACTGTGACACGATATGTGCCATTGTAATGCGCCAAAGACACTTTTTAATGCACCAAAGATTTGGGGCGCTCTGGGGGCGTCGCACCACATTCATAGAAGTAGACACATTGATTCTTTGATACCAAACCTAGACGCAGAACGCTTAGAACAGCCAGACCAGGTTAAAGGTGGTGCCTGAGCCTGAGTTGTCGTATTGGCAGTAGACTGCGCCTGTATGTATGACCTGCAGAAGAACAGGTTCATACATTCTGCCGCATTCTACAATGCCTTACAGTTATTTAGAACTGGCCTGTTAGCACCAGGATTCATGCATGTCACCCATAGTGAATGTATAATACCACTATACCGTTCCTGCATTTAAACCATTTTGTAAAGACCAATATTACCCCTATATTGTGCTCATATCATGGTAGTTACTAGTTCTACACAGGAGCTCTGCAGATGTACAAGTGATAACAGTTAAGTTACATCCATGACTGACAGGTGACATCTTCTCTGCCTGGAGACTTTTCTGCACATACATCTTAGGCTCCTCCATTTTTCAGCATGACCTTATTTTTTTCCTAACCTCTGTACAAACCCCCTCACTATAGAGCTCCAAATAGTATCTATTCTTCCATTTAAAGTGCCCTCTCCTGTTCCCCCACAGTGTCTTTTGTACCCCTGTACAATAGGTAGGTAGACCCTACCATATAGTAGGTGGGTAGACCTCCTATTTGCTAGGTAGGTAGCCATCCAAATTAAGTAACTAGTCCCCCAAATCAGACAGGTAGGTAGACAGGCACTTCCCAATTAGATAGTCCTCATCAATTAGGTAGGTAGTCATCCACCAATAGGTTGACAAATTATGATAATTAGCCTCTCTCCCTGTCATAAGGGTGTTCCCATTGCACTAATTATATATATTTTTTATTCTTCTTTTCTTATTCCTATGCTGAAAAGCTCAGTCCGTCTGCTGCTGTCCAAGACAGGCTGATGATTCTCTCCTTTACTATAGCTTTTAACTGTATGTGCCCTGCATTCCTAGGACATGTATAAAATCTTCTTGACTGGATCTGGAATGGTTGGGAGACATGCATTAATAAGTCTGTCCCATAGTAATTGAATGTTGCACCCTAAGACACATTACTTAAAGGCCATGTTCACACGACTTATTTCGCAACGGATTTGCAGCCGTATTTACGGCCGCAAATACGTTGCGAAATCAGTTAAAAACAAGTAACTGGCCGTTTTACATTGATTTTAATGGGAAATACGTGTCCTCGTTCAGACGACACTTATTTCCGTTCCGGATTCCGGCCACTGAATGCGGCTGCAATCCGGCCGCAAAAACAATGTGCATGTGAATTATTTCCAGACGGATTCACCAACTATAATGAATGGGGATGGTGAATCCGTCGGGAAATCAGTTCCAAATACCTGCCACACTTAGTGGAACTTATTTGCAACTGATTTGCAACTGATTTCGGAATGTATTTACGTCGGAAATCCGACGTGAATCAGTTCTGAAATCAGCCGTGTGAACATAGCCAAATAACACTCGGGAACACTCATTTTGATACCTTAGAAATTGGATCCATTTTGAGTATGTGTGGGGCGCTGATTCTGAAAATGACACCCGTTTTCCCCTTCCAGCTGTAGTTTTGAAGATCCGACATTGACTTCTTACCAAGTATCTGCTGCTGAAAGTAGTGGTCACTCAATATTGTACTAAAGAAATATTGGAAATTCATGTGAAACAGAAAAGACATAAGTTAAGAACATTTAAAGAACACGTGCAGACAAAAACATGAATGTGCGGGAGCAAGTTCAATTCATCTGCACTACATATTTATAGACAAATTCATCACAAGAGCAATGTAGAATCATGTAATCAAGATCTCCTAAACTAGAGCTGATAGAACAAAATGGATGGGATATTCGGACTCAGCAGCACTAAAATACCCAGAATAAGGTCAAAATTTCCAGGCCCCAAAATTTGTGAATAACAAGTATAAAATGACTAATCCTGAATGGGTCTTGCAAGTAATGTAGCTGGTTGTTTGTATTTATGGTCAGTAATTCTTTATTATTCACTTATCTTTACTTAGTTCTAGTTCACATATCTCTCCCTCTCTCTCTTCTCTCTGGACATGTTTAATAGCTGCCCAAAGCCTCCACTCTTGGCCATACGATATCTCCTCATCTTTCCATATAATCACTACTATATTTATAATAGCTATATATAGTTATCTACTGGATGATATCAGGGAAGAGGTGACTGTCATGGTTTATCTTCCTGAAAACAAAAGGATCAGCGTACATTTAACACACCCTCCTTTTCTATCTGACCAATACACGCTTAGATAGTAAGTCAGTCCTACTGAGATCATCAACTTTTATGTTTAATGACCCCAAAGCCTCATTTGGCCAAAAGATATTCCTCATATCTTTTCCATACACATGCACACTTAGTTGTTAGAGCTTATATATGTTTTCACTGGATGAAAGGGAGAGGTGACTGTCAGTGGTTTATCTCTCCTGAAAACAAAAGGATCAGACGTTAACATTTAACACACCCCATCCTTTTTCCTATCTGAAATACACCTTAGATAGTAAGTCAGTCCTACTGAAATCATCAACTTTTATGTTTATGGACACCTTAAAGGGAATGTGTTAGAAAAAAAATGCCTTATTTTTTTAAAGGAGTTGTCTCATTACAAGCTCTCAGCCTAAGTCAGTGAGCCTGGCAGTTGATTTGAGGGGCGGGCTTCTTGTCTGCCTCTTCTCCTCCCTCTTCCCCCTCTCCCCTCAGCACACAGAAAGCTCTCCTCCATAACTTCTCTACAGGGGGGGGGGGGGATTTCTGCCAGAGTTAACCCTGTGTGTGCCTGCCTAGGTCTGCTGCAGCTCTTGCTGCTCGTCTCCACAGTCAGGAGACAGGAGAGGCTGATCTATGAGTGTGGAGCAAGTGTTCCTATACCCCCTGCTTAGCATACAAATCTGCACATCTCCAGCAACAAACAGACCCTGTCAGAACAGACACAGGGCAGCTGTGAAGTGTTACTATACTCAGGATGTGTCACTAGTACACCAGAGCATGAACCCTTCACATGCCCCCTGATCTGTATAGTATTAGTATAGTTACAGCTCCACAGACACATCATGATTATAGTAACACACAGGTCACTGCTGTCACATCTATCTGTGTTGAGAGCAGGAGGAAGCAGGCACACACAGGGTTAATCCAGGCAGCACAGCCACAGAAGTCGGAGACCTCCCCCTCCTCCACTACAGAAGCATTCTGTACTGGAGGGGCTCTCTGCTCAGACCCGTATCCTGAAGGTGATGAGTCATCAGACCTGACAGCCAGTGAGATAAGGATCAACAGGTCGGCTGCTATAGAGATTTGAGAAGCTGATGTACTCCTACTAACAGGGCTTACTCAAAATCAATAGGACATTTGTAATGAACATATATTGCAAAGCTGCTTGTTTTTTAAGGATCTTTTAATTAAAACCCAAACATTGTAGCGAGACAACCCCTTTAAGGCCTGTTTTTCTGTTAAACACATTTTTTTAACATTTTTTTGCATTTTCTGTACCACTATCAGGATATAAAAAAAAAATCCTAAAATCTTGCAGTTTTCATTTTGGCCAAAAGGGCTAATAATAGTCTGACACTTCCTGTTCTTTAGAGAAAACTTTTCAGAAGTCTCCTCATTATCTACACAGGCAGAATTACACAGAAAGGTGACACCTATGACTATAGATAACACAGGATCCACCATTCATAATGGGTGAATAGTCACAGCTCCCCTTCTCTTCATTCCTGCACACTGAATTCTTCCCAGGTCTCACAGAGGCTAGAAAACTCTCCTGTAAAAGCCAATGGGTCGGCTCTTGTTCACAGGCTCCTATGCCCATTTAGCTGCTGTAAAACATCTCTATAAATGCTGTTAAAAGCAGTTCAGGCAAGAATGCTGTTCCCACAATATATAGACGACCAAATTGAGAAATCTACAATCAGAAAATAAAAATGGCCAAGAAGAAAAGATTATGTATCACTAGTTAAGTGAAACACTAAACCAGACAAGACAGACAAACACAAAAAATAATGGTCGGGCGAAAAATGTTTCAAACCGGAGACAGCAAAAATGGTAAAGAGGCGACAGGCAAGTAATCCAGTAATCCAAGCATTTTATCCAGTCAGAAACACCAGCTCAAGCTACAAGAGACTATAGCCTGTCCCAGAGAAAAAATGGTCTTCTTAAGGGATTGAACTGATCCTCTGACATCCAAACCACACAGAACACAGATTGGCAGGGAAGAAAGATGAGTGCTAAAGGCAAATGTCAATCACCACTCATTCTAAACTATCTGCAGCCCAGCACTAGGACTAGCAAAAGTAATCAGATGGTTGTGATGGACATAGAAAACAGTTCATGGCCTGAACAGGCATAGTCACTACAACCTGAGGAAGAGAGGACCCATTAGGCAACCAGATAAGAGACCATCTGTGTATGGGAGGGAATATAAACAGCTACTTCCTGTTCCGTTAGCTGAAGGCTGTTACTTAAAAAATCAGCTTAATTTAGGTTGATTTATCCTTGTTGAGCTGGGTATCAATATTTCATGTACAGTTTAATGAAAAACTGTTTAAAGACTTTCAAATCTGGTATTAGAACAGTATATGAAAATGTGGGCTCTCCTGTATTTTGTTTAGGTACTTCTGCCAACGGGCCTCCAGGAGACCCTGGTTTTCCAGGAGAAAGAGGACAGAAAGGAGATCAGGGCCCTCCAGGAATATCTATACCAGGAACCCCTGGAGAACTTGGCCGTCCTGGATTTCCTGGACCTCCAGGACCGCCTGGACCTCCAGGGCCTTCAGATCCTTCTGGTAAGTATATTGACTGCTTCCTAATGCAAAGTGCCAAAATGTTCTTATAACTCTTTAGTGTATGCTGATGGTGTTGGATTCCTGCTATGGATGTTTGAACCATACCTGCACAAGGTTTAGCCCTGTCATTACTGGCTATTCCACACAGAATCCACAAAACTGCATTCTACTTTTTCCACTGTGGATTTTTCGGAATGGAATCTGCACAGAAAGTATCCATTGCTTGTGAATGGGTTTGTGGAAATCTTACTCATACATACTAGGTGCAGATTGTCGTTACATTGTCAAATTCGACATATGTGAACAGGTTCTTGCTGTTCTGTTGGTCTATTTCTAAAGTTAAACTTTAGAAATAGAGTACAGGCAGACCCTGGGTTACAAAAGGGGTTGGGACTGTACAGTCCCTGACAGAAGTTCTGTCACTTATCCATGTTGTGGAAACCAAAGCTTATAACCTGACTTAAAATTCATCCATTGGTTTTAGAAATGACTCATATGAAAGCTGAAACCCTCCCAAATGAGGTTTTTTTTAACGAAAATAAATTTGCTTCACTGCTGAAATATTGATCATGTAAGGAACACAGAAAGGTCAGATTTTGGCAAGACAAAAGTTTTGTCGCCTTGTCATATAATGCACCCAATCCTAGTTTACAGCCTCACCTGTGCTCACTAATTGATCGGTTAATTAGTGGGTGTGTATAAAAAGAACTCCAGCACCCCAGACCTTCACTTGAACTGCAACTTGACCTCTGACAACATGCCAAAAATCCACCCTGCGACCAAAGCCTTGATTATCAAGAGGCTGAAGACCAGATCCACTGCAGAGGTGGCTGGCACCTTTAATGTGTCTCAGCGTCAAGTACAAAGAATTAAAAAAAAAAGATTTGAAGAGACTGGAGATGTTTTTGACAAGCCCAGGTCTGGCAGACCCCGCAAGACAACTGCTCAGGAGGAACGTTTGTTGGTTCGAAAATCAAAAGCCAGCCCCTCTTCCACTTCAGCACAGCTCCAACAGGCCTGGTCACCTCAAGTCCCTGTGTCAACTAGAACAGTTTGTAGGATTCTGTCTCGAAATGGCCTCCATGGTCGAATCAGTGCCCAGAAGCCAGCACTTAACAAAAGGCAATTAAAAAAACGTGTGGCATTTGCCAAGGCCCACAGCCTGCTAAACAGATGGACACTTGAAAAGTGGCAGAAGGTGGATTTCTCAGATGAATCTTCAGTTTAATTACACCACAGCCACCGCAAATACTGCAGGAGACCTACTGGAGCCTGTATGGATACAAGATACACCCAGAAAACAGTTAAAGGAGTTGTCTCCCCACAGGGTTTCAAAGAATGCATGAAAGAAATTCTCTGTCACTTCCTGGTTCATACTAATTTGCATAAGCTCCATGCTTGTACAGCTATGTTGTGCTTTCAGATGCTAATTAGATTAGATTAGCTTCTCAAACTACTCGAAGGACTTCTTATCTGATCCCCAAAACAAAAGCCCTAATTACAGAGCTGTTTACTTGAGATAAATCAAGCTTTTTACTGTCTGGCAGCACAGGACACTGACTGACACTGCTGACCTGTGTGATGACTCACTCTCTGTTATCTCATTGAACAAACAGCCCCAGGAGATTTGTTTACAGGTCAGTTACTGAGGGAACTGAAATAGCCATGGAGGTAATAAATTCACTTGTATCTCTTTAAGGAAAACAGAGGAACAATGCAATATATTTGGAAAATGTCTTTATTTTGTGTTCCCTACAATTTGAAAGCTATTCTTTGTAGCGAGACAACCCCTTTAAGTTTGGTGGTGGAAAGATCATGGTCTGGGGTTACATTCAGTATGGGGGTGTGCGAAACATTTGCAAGGTGGAAGGCAATATCAATAGCCTAAAATATCAAGAAGTATTAGCTACCTCTTACATTCCCGATCATAAAAGGGGTCAAATTTTGTAGCAGGATGGTGCTCCATCTCATACATCCATCTCTACATCAAAGTTTCTCAAAGCAAAGAAGATCAAGGTGCTCCAGGACTGGCCAGCCCAGTCACCAGACATGAACATCATGAGCATGTTTAGGGTAGGATAAAAGAGGAAGCTTGGAAGACAAAACCAAAGAATCCTGACGAACTCGGGGAGGCTGTAAGACTGCATTCTTTGCTATTCCTGATGTCTTCATCAATAATTTGTATGAATCATTGTCGAAATGCATGGATGCAGTCCTTCAAGCTCATGGAAGTTACACAAAATATTAAATATGGCTCTAATAGCACAACAACTTCATTCACCAATATTATGAAGCATATATTTCTATTTGAAATGAATTATTTGTTTGATTTTCACATTACTTTCTGTGGGCGACAAAACTTTTGTCTTGCTAAAATCTGACCTTTCTGTGTTCCTTAAATGATCAATACTTCGGCAGTGAAGCAAATTTATTTTCGTCAAAAAAAAACTCATTTGGGAGGGTTTCAGCTTTCATATGAGTCATTTCTAAAACCAATGGATGAATTTTAAGTCAGGTTATAAACTTTGGTTTCCACAACATGGATAAGCGACAGAACTTCTGTCAGGGACTGTAGGTTTGCTCTTAAGTTGAATTATGTAAGTTTGTGCTGCTGTGGCATGCTAGCACTTGTAGTTTCACAGCTACCAGCTTCTGTAGAACATGGAACTACAAGTGGCAGGATGTCACACCACACATACTAATTGTATGGGTGATAATTACTACATATATTTAACATGGAACTACAAGTGCCATTATGCCACAGCAGCACATGTTAAACACATGTAATAATCTGCACCCATACAATTAGTACATGTGTGCTGTGGAATGTTGCCACTTGTAGTTCCACAGTTACATATGCCAGAATACCACATAGGCACTAATTGTATGGATACTGATACAGTTCAGTACTTTGATATTGGAGGCAGTCGAGTAGGGGGGACCAGAAGCAATAAGGACACATTTGTTGTGTCGGGACCAACAGTGCGGTGTGAGGGAGAGCTTTTGTGCCGACCTGAAGATCATGGGTGGGTTGGAGAAAGGAAAACAAGAGCTGTTGTGGTGTGGCCGCTGGTGGACACAGTGCGCAGAGGAAGGCTTGCCACGTTCTGACATTATTATGGGGCATGACTCAGTGTGGGATGTCAGCACGTCCAACCATGCCCCATAAGTCTCCGTTTGTAACTAGGAGACAGATGTAAGTCGTAACATCATTAGGTCACAGACTTTTGACATATTTGTGTTACTAAATCATGTCGTTGCTAACTAAAGAAAATTGCTTGCTTTCATCTGCTCAAATTGCTGTTGCATACATTGCATTTTGTACGTCTGCATCAAGGGGTAACTAGACCCCCAATCAGAACATCAATAATACCTTTTTATTTGTGATAATTTGTGATATTTTTTTTTTCATATTCAACTAAAGAGTTATGTAGGCCGGGAACACCGGGCCTTCCAGGCCTCCCAGGCGATTCAGGTCTTTCTGGCGAAAGAGGACAAAAAGGTATTGTTTTTATTATTTATGTTTGTTACACTATTTGTGATATTTTGCAAACATTCCAATATAAAGTACTTTATATACAACCTTTAAAACCTTGCTTTGACTCAGTGCTCAGTTAATGCACAGTGCAGTGCAACTTACCGCATTTTGGGTTGCATAGCTGAAAATCAGTCAGAATGTCCATGCTAACCATTATCCACTGCCAAAAGTGCCTACTATTGGTACATGAGCAGTAAAGGTGCAATATAGAACAATGCAAGAAGGTGGCCTGGTCTAACAAATCATTTTCATTTCTCATTATATGGATGGTTGGGTGTATGTTCGTCACTTATCTAGGGAAGAGATGGCACCGGATGCATTATGAGACTCCAAATTCCCTGTGCTAAAAATAAGTCTGTAATTAAATATAACTCTGATCTATGAAGACCCCACCTTAGGGTATGTTCACACGACATTTGGGATCCGTTTTTTACCAGTAGAGAAACGGCATCCAAACTGCATCCAAAAAATGTATCCAAAAACGCAGCTGCAGATGTTTTTTTGGATGCATTATGCATGCGTTTACACACGTTTTGCATGCGTTTTTGGATGCGTTTTTCGGATCCGTTTTTCAATATATATACACAGTATACACTAGATAAAATGTAGGCAAAGAACTTGAGACTATTCACAAATTATACCATCCACAGAGGTTGTAGTTTGAAAAGGTAGAATCTTTAGTGTAATATACTAAATCGGCCCCGAGATGTCTCATTTGATCTAGAAGAACTGTTTGAACTTTAGTAACCTAATGACCTACATTTTCACTTAGAGTGGAAAGTGGTTAAGTAGTAGTGTAAGAGGAAGCCCATTAGAGGGCGCTACCAGCATTTTACATGTGTTTCAGAGGAAGCCCAATAGAGGGCGCTACCAGCATTTTACATGTCTTTCAGAGGAAGCCCAATAGAGGGCGCTACCAGCATTTTACATGTGTTTCAGAGGAAACCCAATAGCGGGCGCTATCTTATAGCGCCCCCTATTAGGCTTCGACAAAACCGAAAGATATATCCAGCAACAATCCAGGGTAATTGAGATAAAACTTGTTCAAAACTTTATTCCATAATGTTTAAAAATATTTAAATAATGAAAATGACAAGACAAAAAACACGATAGTACGCTAACGCGTTTCGGAAGTAGAACCTTCCTTAATCATAGCATGTAGATACTGAGTAGCAAAAAACTTATATAGGCTATCCAATCAACAAACAAATCACCTGTGTATAGAAACTACCACAGTTTAACTCTATGTATGCTACCAAGGCTGCAACTGTGAACATATAATATCCAATAAAAAACACATATACATTTAGTTAAAATAAATATCGTGTGACTGTCAAAGAATTATTATAACAAAAAATAAACAGAAATTACAAAGATGAATACTTTTTGCAACACTATTATTTCAGTACTGGTACATAAGGTCATGTCTTTTATTTAAGCTATCAGGGGACCGAATCTCCAATGTGAACATCCACCAAGCTTCTCTACTACGGAGTTTCTTAAAATGATCCCCTCCTCTCTCCGGTCTTTTTACTTTTTCTATTCCCATAAAGGAGAAACCTGTTGTGTCTTAATTGTGTACATCTATAAAATGTTTGGAGAACATTGAAATACCCGTACTGAAGGGTGCTCTGATATCAGAAAGATGTCGTCTAATTCTAATTTTTAAACAAGTGCTTGTGCATCCCACATATTGTAAATCGCAAATTTTACATGTAATGAGGTAAATAACAAATTTTGTATTGCAATTTATATAAGAAAAGTCCTCATTTTCCTTCTTATTAGAACTAGACTTGAATTTCCTAGAAATCTCTGCAAAATTACATGCCGTGCAGCGACCATGACCGCATCTATAGAAACCAGTGGTAGACAACCAATGGTTTCTATGAGCATTACTGTCAGATAAGAAAAGGCTAGGTGATAGAATAGAGCTAAGTGTTCTGCCCCTCTTCGAAACAAATTGTATCTTTCTATTGACACCAAATCTCTAGCAGACCCCTGACACATGAGAAGGGGAAGATGTTTTTTTATATCTTAAATTATGTCCTTAAATTGAGGACTATACCTAGTGGAAAACACTATTTTATTCTGATTCTTATGCCTCCCTGTGTTCCTATTATTCCCAATTCGATTCATTAAAAGATGATCTCTAGTGACAGCAGCAAGCCTCCTATCGGCCCGATTCAACGTCCATTGGGGATATCCTCGAGTACTTAGTCTAGCAAATAATCCCCTCTTACTAGTATCATACTGATTACTGTTAGTACAATGTCTTTTAATCCTAGTGAGCTCTACTATTGGAATATTTGCGACAACATGATGTGGATGACACGATGTGGCGTGTAAAGTTGTATTACGAGCCATACTCTTTCTAAAAGGGGAAACCTCCACAAACCCCTCCATATTGCCTGTCAATGTGATATCTAAGAAATTCACAGAAGAAAGATGCCATTCAAAAGTAAATTTCAAATTCATGTCATTAGTATTGACATAAGTGCCAAAATCCCTGACGGATGCCTCGCCACCCCTCCCCCCCCCCCTCCCCCCTTCCACACACACACACCAGGAGCAGGTCATCAATATAACGACCATACCACCTGATGTGGGGGGAGAAGGAGCATCCGCCAGAAAACAGGTATCTCTCCTCCCAGGCCGTCATATAAATGTTGGCCAAGAAAGAGAAGAACCTGGCCCCCATGGACGCTCCACGGCACTGCAGAAAAATCTCCCATCAAAAGAAAAATAGTTATGTCTCAGCAAAAAATTTAGGCTTCCTCTGAAACACGTAAAATGCTCTTACAGTACCCTCTATTAGGCTTCCTCTGAAACACATGTAAAATGCTCTTATAGTGCCATCTATTAGGCTTCCTCTGAAACACATGTAAAATGTTCTTATAGCGCCCTCTATTAGGCTTCCTCTGAAACATATATAAAATGCTGGTAGCTCCCCCTAGTGGGCATCCTAACGTAGGTCATTAGGTTACTAAAGTTCAAATAGTTCTTCTAGATCAAATGAGACCTCTAGGGGCCGATTTCCTGTATTACACTTCAAATTTTAATCCAATGCGTTTTTCGGATGCACTTTTCATATCAAAAGCTCATCCAAAACGTACCCAAAAGTATGTTGCGCTTTTGGATCCGTTTTTCAGGCTGCAAAAGCCCACCCCATTGTTTACTATGGGGATTTCACTTGCGTAAAACAGAAGTAGAATTGTCATTTAAATTCTTAAAAAGGATCCGAAAAAGCGAGTTGAAATGACGCAATTAAACATGCAGCAGCGATCACTCGTCTGAACGCTGATGCGTGTTTTACATTGAAACCAATGTAAATCAAACTGCACCTTGTTAGATACGTTTTGGATCTGAAAAACGGATCTGAAAAACGTTGTGTGAACATACCCTTACAGTTTGGTTCCAGACCCCACAGGACTACTTCAGAGGTGTTGTAGAGTCTATGCTTTGATGTTATGGTGGCATGTCTACATGATATCATGATACTGGTTTTGATGCTATGGTTTATTGCTGTATGTATATGTGGTTAGTAAATTATCTTATGTTGTCTGCAGGTGACAAGGGAGATACATGTTTCAACTGTATAGGAAATGAAATTCCCGGCCAGAAAGGAGAACCTGGCCTTCCTGGTCCTTCTGGGAACCCAGGTAAATAAACCGATCTTGCTTCTAGTAACTCTGCTGGATAGATAACAATGTTTTATTGGCAGAAAAAGCTCTAATATTAATTGGATGTTTTTTTTTGTTCCCAGTATTTTAAGTAATTAGTAATCACATTTACATTATAGCGTTTAAGGTATTTTCTGTGTAGAGTGTATATAACAGCAAAATAGGAACTAAAACAGTAATAACTAGTGGAGTGTTTCCATTGGTGTAAACACAGGGGGATTATGGGGTTAAACCTCTCCCTTGTGCTGACACTCCTTCCTTGGCTGATCCTCTTGGCTCTTCTTCTCAGGCTGTTTAGATTTTCTATGTTTTCTGTAATTAATGCTGTCTGCTAGTGAAAGGAGAATATTACATGGAAGATATTCCTCTTACACTAGCAGATACCAGACTGCATTACAAACAGCAGTCCAATGAGCGAGGAGAGTGAGAAGGGAAAATTCGCAGCCCCAGTATCTCCAAATCGCTGCTGGCTGGATCCTCTCTGTCCTGCTTTGCCCAGTTTTGTCCTAATAGCATAAAGAAAGCGATCAGAGAGTGTGTGTCTTTATATAATATATACATGTTGAGTCGCTCCCAGACCATCTAGCTGCCTTCTATGCTGCAACTGGTAGTTACTCTGGTCATTAACTGGTGGTTATAATAATATGACTCGACTGTGTGTTTGTATTCTCTTCCTTGATCAGGTACACCATGTAATCAATGTCACCACATTTTATGGCACCTGTCGCAGTGCTTGCAGATGCATTTAGTAATTAATCAAGCTGGTATTTTATTATAATAAATTCAAGAAGATAGTATGATTCTGTTAATATGTTTGTATATCCTGAGCTCTTCTCTCATTTTCATATATATTTTTTTATACATATCTATATTTTAGCCAAGCATTTGAACTCATCATGAATATACCTGCAAGAAATGTGTCATTTGTGTGCACATCACAATTTGTCTTATTTTGATAGGTTTGCCTGGTTATCCTGGACCAAAAGGTGATCCAGGACTTCCTGGGTTGTTGGGTCCTCCTGGTCAGCCAGTAAGTAATTATTGGGCTCTGGTTTGCGTCTGTTACTGTAAAACAAATAAAGTCCAAGAAAATTTAAGGATACAGCACTGCCAAAAATAGACCAGCAGAATGCAGATGTACAAGCTTTGAAGTAAGATCTTAATCCTCCATAACACAAAAATAGAAAAAAAGCAGCCAAACCAAAAAAATCAGGCAAAAAAAGTGATTTAATCACCCAAGTCAACACTTGTTAAGTTTTAGCTCCCCAGTGAAGCCGTTTTCAAGCATCATGCTTAAAAATGGCTCCTCTGAGGAGCTGAAACGTAGCACTTTTGCCAGATTTTTGGGCGTTGCTGGTTTTTTTCTATTTTTGTGACTGTAAGGCCGTGTTCACACGGCTTATTCCCGACGGATTTGTGAGCCGTATTGAGCTCACAAATCCGCCGTGAATAAGGGGGCAGGGCCGGAGCGCGGTGGGGGCGCCGCTCCCGGCCCCATAGACAATGCATTGTTTACGGCGCGTCCGCGCCGTAAATAATGTGCATGTCACTTTCTCCCCCCGCGGCGGATTTGCCGAGCGGGGAGGAGCGACGAATTCCACTGTTCTCTATGAGAGCAGTGGATTACCGTAATGACAGGGACGGATTGGCGCCGTACTGAAGCGCAAATCCGGCGCGGAGTACGGCGCCAATCCGTGGCAGAATAAGCCGTGTGAACGAGGCCTAAAACAAACATACCCAAAGTTTATCAGCAGTGCTTAGAAAACTTACTACTTAGTTCTGATAAGGTAAAAAGAAGAGATGTTATAGATGCACATTTCAGTAACTGTGTTGGCCAGTATATGTAAGTAATTGTAATAAGGAATATGATAAGTAATTCCTGTATCCGTGCCACATAGGGATTTCCTGGTTCTCCTGGTATCCCTGGCCGCCCTGGTCCTAAAGGAGATCCTGGTGAAGTGAGTGCCCTTCCTGGACTGAAAGGAGATAAAGGTGACACTGGATTTCCGGGTCCAGCAGGAAGCCCTGGACTCGATGGTCGCCCTGGAAGAGATGGAGTTCCTGGAATTCCTGGAACTAAGGGAGAGCCGGTATGTTTGTTCTTTAAATGCAATGCCATGTCGCCCTCAATCGGTCCTTATTCCTTTTTGCCTGAAGTGGCAGGTCTCTAAACACTCAGACACTGTCCAATTATTGCTTATTTTATCAGTGTGCAGAGACACACCCTATTGACAAGGTTAATGGTAACGCCCAATTGTCAATTGAATCATACATTTCCAGGAGGTATAACACAGAAATGGCACAGGTTCTTTTGAAGAATGATAAACAGTATGTTTCAACACTATATATATGCACTGTTGTGCAGATTTTTTAATAAATGACGTATTATAGGTAAACTCTGGAGGATTATATTTTGATAATTTTTGTAAGAAGGAATACATATCAAGGAATACAAAAAGAACATATACATGAAAAGATTTTTTGTTGACTAAAATGCATTGTGTTTGCTTAAACTAGTTTTCTAGAACTCGGATAAGAATAGGCCATCAATATCAGATCGGCTGGGCTCCGACTTCCGGCATCCCCACCGATCAGCCGATTGAAATGCTGTGATATTTCAGCCGGAGCAGTGGCCTCTTCCTTGTTTATCAGGCATAGCTCTGTACATTTTGTAGTGGCTATGGCCTGGGTACAGGAGTTCTGTCCAGTTAACTTTAGTAGGACTGAGCTGCAGAGAGTTGCAGTACCAAAAGCACAGACATTACAACATTTATGATCTATGCCATCTAAACAATGAAGAAGCAATAGCACTTGTTGGTTAATCATGGCCCTTTCAGTTACTTGATCGCTGTGGGACCATCACTGATCTGATATTAATGGCCTATTCTTAGGATCAGCCATCAATTCTGAAGTCCCAGAAAACCTTCTTAATGTGAGGCAGGTATTGTCAAGGCGTTGAGAGTTACATAGTAGTGTGCACAAGTTTTATTAGGCTCTGTCTACACTGCACAGAAAAACATCCGTTTTTTCAGCGTTTTTCGTTTTCTAAAAACACTGGAAAAACGCCTGTAATCATCTCCCATAGGACTCTATTGTAAAACCCTCCTGCTGTCTACACTGAGCTTCTTTTTTCTGCTCGTTTTTTTCACTGGTCGTATTTTGCAACATGCTCTAAAAAACGCCAGAGCAGGGCAGAAAATTTACTACAGGAGTCTATGTAAAGCGCCGGACTTCTTTTGGCACGTTTTTTTGCCGCGATTTTTCAATGAAAACCCTCCCAGGAGAACCAAGTCCCACCTATAGTGGGTGTAACAAAGGTTAATTCTTATCAAATTTGCATACAAGTGTCTGATGTGTCCTTTTTTTGTACCTTTTGTAATAAAATGATCATGCTTTGGTCGCTAACGATTTTTGCGCAATTCATATTTTTTTCGCTAAAAATATGTTTTTTACAGATTTTGGCATCAGAATCAGTTTTTTTTACAGATTTTGATGCTAAAATCCTATTGTAAACATATTTTGGCGCTAATAACGTTATCTCGCTACTGACACTGAAAATATGTTTTTTACGGATTTTGGCGCAAGAATCAATTTTTTAAGTTTTTTGGCACTAAAATAATTTTTTTTACAGATTTTGGCACTAATAACGTTATCTCGTTTCTGACACCAAAAATACGGTTTTTAACGGATTTTGGCGCAAGAATAAGTTTTTTTACGTTTTTTGGCACTAAAATAATTTTTTTTACAGATTTTGGTGCCAATAACGTTATCTCGCTTCTGACGCCAAAAATAAGTTTTTTTTTACGGATTTTGCCGCAAGAATCCGTTTTTTGGCACTAAAATAATTTTTTTTACAGATTTTGGTGCTAATAACGTTATCTCGCTTCTGACGCTGAAAATAAGTTTTTTTACGGATGTTGGTGCAAGAATCCATTTTTTTACGTTTTTTGGCACAAATAATTTTTTTTACAGATTTTCGTGCTAATAACGTTATCTCGCCTCTGACGCAAAAAATACGGGAGTTTTTTTACGGATTTTGGCGCAAGAATCCGGTTTTTACGTTTTTGGCACTAAAATAATTTTTTTTTCCAGATTTTGGCGCTAATAACGTTATCTCGCTTCTGACGACAAAAATGTTTTTTTATGGATTTTGGCACAAGAATCCGTTTTTTTACGTTTTTTGGCACTTTAATAATTTTTTTTACAGATTTTGCTGCTAATAACGTTATCTCGCCTCTGACGCAAAAATACGGGGTTTTTTTTTACGGATTTTGGCGCAAGAATCCGGTTTTTACGTTTTTGGCACTAAAATAATTTTTTTTTTACAGATTTTGGCGCTAATAAAGTGATCTCGCTTCTGACACTAAAAATATATTTTTTTATGGAATTTGGCGCAATAATGCGTTTTTTTGTGATTTTGGCGTTAAAATCCTTTTCTTTACAGATTTTGATGCTAATAAAGTTATCTTGCTGTATGCAAAGATAATGTGGTATTTTGTGGATTTTGGTGCAAGAATCTGGTGCAAAATGTAATAAAGTAGTTGCACTTAGCAGCAGCACACAAAGGACAATGTGCTCACAGTGGCTACAGTGATCTAAAGGAAATGACTACTTAACATGCTAACTCCACCTGTAGGGTGTAATTTACATCCAATGGCTTAATTTGTGCATACATTAAAAAGCAGAGCAAAGACGCTTCAAAAAACGCTACGAAAAACGCACCAAAAAACGGCCGTTTTTTCAGCTGCTTTTGACAGGCAGTGGACAGAAAACTCAGTTTCATGAACGTTTTTAGTAATTCGTTTTCAGGTTGTTTTTTGTCCACTGCAGTGTAGACATAGCCTTAGGGCCCGTTCACACGGCTTATTTGCCGACGGATTGGCGCCGTATTCCGCGCCGGATTTGCGCTTCAATACGGCGCCCATCCGTCGGAGTCATTACGGTAATCCACTGCTCTCATAGAGAACAGTCGCTCCTCCCCGCTCGGCGAATCCGCCGCGGGGGGAGAAGTGACATGCACATTATTTACGGCGCGGACGCGCCGTAAACAATGCATTGTCTATGGGGCCGGGAGCGGCGCCCCCGCCGCGCTCCGGCCCCGCCCCCGTCCCGCCCCGCATTCCCGGCGGATTTGTGCGCTCAATACGGCGCACAAATCCGCCGTGAATAAGCCGTGTGAACGGGGCCTTAGAGTTTTAAAAGAATGTTGCAAAGTAAGAATGCTATTTTTATTGCATTAACACAATGCAAAGTGAAAGAACAAAAGAGAAATCAAAATAAACTCAACATTTGGTGTGACCACCCTTTACCTCCAGAACAGCATCAGATCTTCTGGGTACACATATACACAGTTTTTGAAGGAACTCAGCAGGGAGGTTGTTCCAGATATGGTGGAAAAGTAACCTCAGATCCTCTAAGGATGTAGACTTCACAGATCCGTCTGTCTCTTCATATAATCCCAGATAGACTTGATAATGTTGAAATCAGGCTCTGTGGAGCCATGTGATCACTTGCAGGGAGGTGTTCTTTTTTATGCTGAAGATAGTTCTTCGTGACATTGGCTGCATATTTTTATTCAGTTTACATTATAATTGATACAAATAAACTATTAACACTTCTAGTTTTGAAAGCATTCTTACTTTGCAGCACTTTTTCCACACCTGCCTAAAACCTTTGCACAGTACAGGCAGTCCCCGGGTTACATACGGGATAGGGACTGTAGGTTTGTTAAGTTGAATTTGTATGTAAGTCGGAACAGGTAGATTTATTAAATTTAAGGGCTTGTTCACACGACGTTTTGGATCCGTTTTGGATGCGTTTTAACGGATCCGTTTTTAACGTGCGAAAACTGGATGCAAACTTCATCCAAAAAGCGGATCCAGAAAACGCAACAGCTGATCCTTTTTTTTGGATGCGTATTGTATGCGTTTTGCATGCGTTTTACGGATCCGTTTTTTGGATCCGTTTTTTTCAATGCTTTTTTTAAATCAACCTATCAAACTGAAATTTAAATATAATATAACCTATCAATGACCAAGAAAAAAACCTTTTTTTACCTAGTGTCAGTCAGCTGTACATTACACTATGATTTTAGAACCCGCCCTCCCCTATTTTTTTTTTTAAATCAACCAATAGTTTTCAAACCACACCCATGTAAATTAATTAATAACAATCATGTATAAACTAAATAATTTCTAAACTAAATATTTATAAATTAAATATATATTTAGTATACATATATATATATATATATATATATATATATATATATTTATGTACATATATATATAAATGTACATTTGTATACTATTATATACAGTTATAATATTATATACATTTAAACTTTTGGATAGAATTTATATATAATTATATATATATTATATATATATATATATATATATATTTTTATATATATATATATATATATATATATATATATATATATATATATATATATATATATTTACATACATTTATAAACTAAATATAAGCCAAACATAATATTAAAATTTTATATTTAATTTAAATCCAATGCGTTTTACGGATGCGTTTTTGGCATCGAAAACGGATCTAAAACGCACTCAAATGTATGCTGCGCTTTTGGATCTGCTTTCGGGATGCCAAAAGCGCACTCCATTATTTCCTATGGGGATTTCTCTTGCGTAAAACGCAAGAAGAATTGACATGTCAATTCTTAAAACGGATCCGAAAAACGCATCGCGAAAAAGCGCATCGGCAATCACTCGTGTGAACAGCGATGCGCTTTTGCCATTGAAAGCAATGTTAATCACACTGACAATTGTTAGATCCGTTTTACGGATTCGTAAAACGGATCCGTAAAACGGATCACAAAAACGTCGTGTGAACAAGCCCTAACTCCAGTAAAATGTTGTTTTTTGTTTTGGATAGTGCAGGGAAGAGTTTTTACATTTGTTTTACGATTTGTGCCCCGTTTAGAAGATTTCACCTCAATTTATGTATCTCATGTGCTGCTGTGGCATGCTGGCACTGGGTTATTATGAGGCATGACTCAGTGTGTGATGTCAGCACGCCCAGCCATGCCCCAAAAGTCTCAGTTTTTAACTAGGGGACGGATGTAAGTCGGAACGATGTAAGTCAGGGACTGCCTGTACTTCATATGCAAGAGTCCCCAGAGTGTAGTTACTATAAAAGTAGATATTCCAATGGTAGATACATGTGTTTCCTTTTGAAGAATGTGATGCTCATGGTTCTAGTGAAGAGACACTATTTCCATGGTGCATCGGTATGTAGCTGAAATTTCTGCAGGTGATACGGCCATTTTGTTTCTGCACTATGTATATGAATGTCTGCGACCCCATTCAGATGAGTCTGACTTTTGCAGAAATATTTTTAAAGGGGTTTTGCCACGATCTCATTTCATACCTCCTGCATCCAGCTCTTCAGCTCTGTGTGCTCAGAAGGGGGCGTGTGTGATTTGGTTGAATTGCATATCATGTGACTCAGCAGGATGACATCTCCAGGCCTTTCCTCTCTCTAGTCAAAGAAAGATCTGTTTATGTAAAGCATTGTGAGTAGCTGAGAGGTAAAGTTTTTGCCTCCAGGTACAAGGGTCCTAGTTTCAAATCCCTGCAGGAATCAAACCTGTGGATTTTTTTTCTCTTTATCAATGCACAAACCTCATTGATGTTTCTTTTTTATTTATTTGCACTGTTTGACTAATTACTAAGGAGTACAGAGGACAGGAGTAGAATGACAGCACCTGGGGTTTGAACACTCAGTAGCTGCCTGAGAGGAAAAATGATGTATGAGCATGTCTGACAAGGACTAAGGAGCTCTCGGCCCTGGTCGTATCCCATGGAGACGAGCTGTAAACAATGGATCACTAAGGGGCCATTCACACGGCACAGGACAAATTTGTCCTGTTTTTGTGCTGTGCACACAGCCGCAGGGGGACGGCTTTTCTCCGCGATTAGCGGAGAACAGCCCTCCCCTTCCCATAGACATGTTCATATTCCGTCCGGACGGAAGAATGAACATGTTCTATGTTTTTCAGCCGGCCGGAGGTCAGAAAAACCGCCGGACGGAAAACCCTTGCATTGGGAACTGCTGCACGGGTTTTCCATAGCGGTCCATTGAAAAGTTTGCAGCTGGTTTTTCAGACGGCCGCAAACCCGTGCCGTGGGGACAAGACCTAAAGGAGCAGCTAAATCAAAAACAAATTTTTAATAATAATGAATGGTGAAAATGTTTGTTATTTCATTTGCAAGCTTCCCACGTCAATTTTACTAAGTGACAAAACCCCTTTAACAATTCTGCCATATCTGAGCATACCCTCACAATACTGTCCCACTATTCTATCTCACTCTGTCATTAGATCCTTGTGATCCAGTTTCCATATTGTGTATGCCAACCTAGGGGTACATGTATGGAAATTGTCTAGTTATAGGACTTTCTTTGTTGCCCATAGCAACTAATCAGAACTTCCGTTTCATTTCATATAGTGCTCTGAAAAAACAAAAGGAGAGCTCTAATTGGTTGCTATTGGCAACAAATAAAGTTTTAGACCTGGGCAGTTTTCATACATGTCCCCCATAGTTTTTCACTTTCTTGTAAAAATGACTGGAAATGATAGTGAAACTCCATTCAAATGAATGAGACTGACCCGGAATAATGCACCCTACTCATGGACATACGTGGCACTGTTGCTTCAGACTTTCAGTTCCTGTAAATATTATGCACGTTGCCCATCTTTTGTGAGAAGAACAATGCTCTAGTAGAACATTTTCAATGCAATTTTGGGAGGATATCTAGAAGAGTGTTTACTATATGTGTAAGTGAACCATTACTTGACTTTTTTGTTTGACATTTTCAATAACTCGCTATATTACGACTCTTACTATTTCTAGGGTGGTCTTGCTTTTAAAGGAGAACGTGGCCCAGCAGGTGAACCTGGCCTCCCTGGACTGCCAGGTGACAGAGGTCCCTTGGGTCCTCCTGGCTTTGGTCCACCTGGTCCTTCTGGTGAGAAAGGAGTTCAAGGAGTTTCTGGCCGACCAGGAGCACCTGGAGCTCCAGGTAACTAAGCTTGTGAATATAAAAAAAAGAATGTATTTAATATTGCAATAAAACCTAAAGAAGAAACTGTGTTAAAAAAAATTATAAAACCTATAACTGATTAAGAAGGGTTAAAATATAATGTTATACATGTGGCCCCTCTTTTTACCTAAATATTTATTGTCTTATTTGTTGCCACCTAACTAGAAGTTTTAGGGTGTGTCCCACTGCAGAGGACAAATACCGGTCGGTTTACCCGACCGGTATTTGTCCTGTTTTGCGACAGTCCCCACAGCCGCGGGAGGGTGGGGGGCGGCTTTTCTCCGCGATGAGCGGAGAAACGCCCTCCCCCTTCACATTCACAAGCACATATTCCATCCGAAAACTGGACGGAAGATTGTGCTTGTAGAATGTTTTGCGGAAAAACTGCCGGACGGAGAACCCGTGCAGTGGGGACTGCTGCACGGGTTTTCCATAGAGCACCATTGTGCTAATTTTCAGCCGGTTTTTCAGGCGGTCTGCAGAACCGCAAACCGGCCGAAAACCCGTGCAGTGGGGACATGCCCTTAGGATTGTAGGAAAATGGTATGGAAAATAATGTTGGAACTCTGCTCTACAATGAAGTTCAATATAGTCTATGTGCTGAGTCTGTCAAAATGAGGAGCTTTAGGTAAGTAAAGGACCCCAACTATAGAGTCCATATGACATAATGGAGACAATCCCTTTAATTCACTATGGAACCATTAAACAATTACTAGTAAAACTGTTTTTGTAATTGGTTTGAAAAGCCTCCAAAATTTCAACCCAAAATAAGAAAAGCTAAAAATAAAAGAAAAATAAACCTAAAACTAATACAGATAAAGCAAGTTCTTAAATATATCCTCTAAGGCAGCCACTCACCCTGGCACATGTAAAGAGCGGTACAGAACATGTAGTACCGCACTGTGCTGTAGAGAGGTGCTACTTGACCACCAATCACGGCATGCACTAATACAGAAGTTTAACAAGTAAAATGCTCATGGAAATTGGTTGGATCTTCCAGTCAATCACAAGAGTCGCATCTCTGCAGTGTCTGTGAAATGCATGTTAAGTATAGTTTCAAGATACAACATCCTTTATATTGTAGGTACCAAGACAATTATATGTTGAAATTTTTTTTACTTGAGGCTATTATAACTTTAGGGACTTTAGTGCTACAAAGAAACATAGATTTATCAAAAATCGTAATATTTTGAAATCCAAAAGCTTAAAATATTCCAATCAATAAACACGTGAACTAAAATATATTCATACAGACAACATTTTATTCTAGGAACCTAAGGTCGTTCTTTACCAGTTGTACTGAATTTGAGAATTTGCATTTACCATAGATTTCTTATTACAGGGTGCACTGTAATAAGGCATGTGATGGAACAGTTCACAAACTGCTTTCTCATGGGTTCACTGTACATCCAAAAGAAAAATAAAACCCTCTGTGTGCCTGTATATGAAATTGGAGGTCAATAGAGGTATTATATAGGTTGCTGGCAGGCTATGGGGGCGCTGTTATGAATTTGTAGAACAGTTACCTGTAAAGCACACATGTGCACAATCCTTTAAGCACAAAGAGATGCTCTGCTGACACTATATAATCTTCCTTTAACAATACATATTATTTGGTCACGTATCATAGAGTAATTAATAGGAACTGCCCTAAAACAATGGAATTAGCTGTGTTTTAAAATAATAGAACCATTCTAGTGGTTGCAGTGAAAGGTGAGAAGATAAAATAAAGCATCATGGACGTGATCATTAATAATTCTTTTTTATTCTGCCTACATATTGCAACAAACTCTTGCAGTTGCCAGTGTGCACTGTGCAGTTAATTGGCATTTTACTTATCCTCATTTAGTTTTGATATTGATTATGACTGCCATCTGCTGCACTGTCACTGCCAGCTATTATGATATGGGAATCTCTGCATTTTTAGTTTTCAACGGAAGAGTCAATACAGTGTACAACAAGATATATTATAGAACACTGTCACATTATTAGATGTAAAGGTTATATACTCTGAGCTAGAAATATAGAATTACAAATAACTGAATATGTACCATTTAGGAAACATCTGATATTACTCTGTTCAAGGCATCCGTTCGATAGATTACAGAACAGTTAGAAAAATTTATTTGAAGGAATTATTCTTTAATTAATATATATATTTATTATATATTATTATCATATATTTAAATATATATACTATGTATACCATGTATACGACTATGGGTACTGCTAAGTGCTTCATCTAAAATATAGTAGTTAGCACTGTTTCTCTAGAGTCTTGGGGCAAAATTTGAGCAGGGACAACATCTGCATGTAATTTGTAAGGTCTAACTGTGTTTCTTTGGGTTTTCACCTATTATAAATAGGGACATTTGGGTAGTAAGCCCCATTACAGACAGAGAGATGTATGTCAGTTGACAATTTCAGTACGAAGGTGTGGAATATATTGGTGTTATATAAGAAATATAGCATCTACAATATAATAATTCAACTATTATTCTCAATTAAAGAAGACAGGTGTTCATTTTTAAATTCTTTTCTTGTATGGATGATTGCTGATTTGTTTATTTCATTGCTTATTTTGCAGGAATCAAAGGACCCCCCGGCCAAACAGTAACAGAGAAAGGTGCTAAAGGCCTCCAGGGTCCCCCTGGTAGTTCAGGTCTACCAGGAGCGCCAGGTGAGATGCATAAGCAATACATACGGTAGTATATGGCCAGTAGGTTTTATTGAAATTTGAAGCACTTTTGTTAGTTTTCCATCTTTTATAATGGCTGCTGAAACAGAGTTGTTCGCAGTCGAGATGATTAATGTTGTTCAGCTGACACTTTTGTGATTTGGGAATCCTGGCTATGGAGTCTACTTTAGTCAACCTACATTTTCCATTAATAATTCTTACTGAACCATGTAGTGACTGTTTGCATTTATTGAGTTATTGGCTTTATTATTAGGTGAACCCGGTCAGCCTGGACAACCTGGACTTCCAGGACTTACAGGAATGAAAGGAGATCCAGGGGCCTCAGGAATTGGACTTCCGGGACCAGCTGGTCCAAAAGGTATACTGTAAAACTATTTATTACTAAACTTTTATGAATAAGAGGTTTCTATTTTATCGATATAAAATTACTCTGTCCTAGAGGTTTAGACATGTTGCCAGCTTTGATTAACTTCTACAGCCCATTTTTATGCTGTCACTGTGATTATAATGAATCTGCTGTCATCTCTCACCTTACTGCAGTCTTCAACCTCTCTCTCTCTCCACTTGGAACTTTCTATCTTCCTTTAAACACGCCATCATTACCCCTTTACTAAAAAAGCCCACTCTGGACCCGTCCTGCGTTGCTAATTACCGACCAGTCTCCAACCTTCCCTTTATCTCTAAACTCCTGGAACGCTTGGTCTACTCTCACCTAATCCGCTATCTCTCTGCTAATTCTCTTCTCGAACCTCTACAACCAGGTTTCCGCACCCTACACTCCACAGAAACTACTCTAGCTAAAGTTTCTAATGATCTCCTCACTGCTAAATCACAGGACAACTACTGATTGTTGCTTCTCCTGGATCTCTCTGCAGCGTTTGACACTATTGATCACCATCTTCTCCTCAGCATGTTCAGCGCCATTGGCCTCCAGGACACTGCTTTCTCTTTGTTTTCATCCTACCTGTCTGACCGCTCCTTCAGTGTCTCATTTTCCGGTTCTACCTCCTCTCCTCTTCCTCTTGCTGTCGGGGTTCCTCAGGGATCAGTTCTAGGTCCTCTCCTCTTTTCAATATACATGCATCCATTGGACAAACCATCAGCAGATTTGGCTTCCAGTACCATCTCTATGCTGATGACACTCAACTATACACCTCTTCCCGAGACTCACCTCTTCACCTCTTCCCGCTGTTTCGGACATAATGTCCTCTCTCCATTTAAAACTAAACATCACTAAAACCGAACTTCTTGCCTTTCCGCCATCTACTAACCAACCCACACCTTGCTATTTCTGTCTCAGTGTGTGGTACCACCATAACTCGTAGGCAGCAGGCCCTCTTTGGGTTATACTAGATTCTGGTCTTTCTTTCATCCCCTATATCCAGTCCCTCATCCGCTTCTGTCACCTGCACCTCAAGAACATCTCCAGAATCCTTCCTTTTCTCACTGTGGAAACAACACAAACTCTCATTTTTTCTCTTTTTTTGTCTTTTCTACTGTAACTCCTTGCTTATCGGTCTCCTTCTCTGCAAACTCTCCCCTCTCCAAACTGTCCTGAATGCAGCAGCCAGGATCATCTTTCTTTCTAGCCGCTATACTGATACCTCTACCCTGTGTCAGTTGCTGCACTGGTTGCCCATTCAGTATAGAATACAACATAAACTAATCACTCTTACTCATAAAGCTCTCGACAGTGCTGCATCCCCCTATATCTCCTCTCTCATCTCTATCTACCACCCTATCCAGTCTCTCCACTCTGCTGCTGATATCAGATTACATGCCTCAATCATCCAAACCTCCCATGCCCATCTCCAAGATTAGATTTCACACGTGCTGCACCAGTTCTCTGGAACATGCTACCACGGGCGATCAGGCTCACTCACAACCCTCATAGTTTTAAGAGTGCCTTGAGAATACATTTTCTCAGTCTGGCCTACCAGGATCCCTAATTGCTAACCCCCACCTGCTATCACACACATCTGTCACTCCCTACACTAGGGCACTCACAGGCACTTATCTGAATATAGATGTACTGTCAGGTTCATCCATTTTTTATGTAAACCACCTCATATTTATGAAACTTGGCTGAACCATTGTTAACCTAGCACTTCTTACCCTTCAGCTCACCCACACACCATAGATTGTAAGCTCTCGCGAGCAGGGCCACCTTGTGTCTCATCTGTAAGTAGTTTTTTAATGTATAATGTGCAATATATACTTATACCCTCTAAATTGTAATGTGCTGCGGAATATGTTGGCACTATATAAATAAAGATTATTATTATTATTATCTTTTGAAAGAGTTAAGAGTAAGCAATACATGCTTTATTTATCAGGTTTCCCTGGTCCACCTGGACCACCAGGGCCACCAGGTACATCAGGAAGGCCAGGATTAGATGGAACACCTGGTCAGCCGGGTTTCCCTGGACCAAAGGTAAAAGATGGATGTGGATTTTTATATGTTGCTTTAAAGTGGTATCCTAACCCCACTGATTTAATTTTTAACATGTAGACAAAGGTAAAAAATATTGTTACCAAATATACTGCTCTTCTGGTTTTACTTCCCTTCAGAGCTAAAGCAGTTTATATTTCCTGCTTGTTTACATAGGCTTTCCTAGGTTACCACCTCTCTGTGTTCTGGTAGCCTTAGATCTTCAGGATGGTGAAGTAATTCCCTGCTGTGTCTTATAAACCGCACAGGAGCTTGTTTATCTTTGTTACTGACAAAATGTAACCCTTTAGAGCTTTGTAGCTCTGTGACCTGTTGTTAAAACCTTCTATCACCAATACTCCTCTAGCAGACTCATCTAAGACAGCAAAGCTAAAATGTCAGTGACTTTTGTAGAACCACCCACATCCTGAACAGGAAGTGGTAGCTTGAAGCTGGCTGTGAAGAGCAGGCTCTGTGATGTGAAAACCCTTTTAAGCTAATGTCTCAGATAATGCTAAAGAACCATTAGCTGTAGAATTGTAAATGAACAAACTGTCCCTCGTTCCATCCAAGGGAATGTATACCTACGTACAGATAATATTCTCTCATGAATATACAGAACAGTTTAGTTCTTGAGCCACTAACTTGGTGTTCACATCAGATAATTATTTTAAACTTTACATTGCAATCATTTTTGTTTGACTGTTTGTATGAGGAGGTGGTTCGTCCCCAGCTTGGTTTATGCACTCCTCCTGCCTACACAGGCTTTTTAATCAGATCAGGTTTGGAGTTGGAGCCTTCTAACCCTGAAATGTGGAGGTCTGAACAGACACTAAGAGAGGTAGCATGTAGTGTAGGTTCCCACCTGAATTGGGGTCACCTTGCCGTGGTAGGTGGGCATTTACAGTTTTGATCAAAAATGTACACTAAGAACCTCAAATTTGTTCATGTATTTCATAGTAGCAGAAATGCTTTTCCAAAAAATTCTTATGTTCTCTTAGTGCCTTTAGAGTGCTGCTGATGTTGTATTGTTTTTAAATGAAAGGGTGAGCCTGGATTTGGATTACCGGGACCTCAAGGGCAACCAGGTTCTCCTGGATTGAAAGGTTCTCAAGGACCAAAAGGAGATTCTGGCTTCCCAGGAATGCCAGGGGCGCCGGGAAGAGCAGGATTTGATGGATCTCCTGGACCAAAAGGTATGGAGTAAAAGTAGGATGAGTGGAATGGGAGTAGTCTGGAGACAAAAAAAAATAGTTGAAACCTGAGCGAATGTGCGAATTAAGGCAGTCTATGCAGCTAGTATAGGGCCTCTAGGAAGAAGAGACCCAGCCCAGATTGGTAAAATTTTTCTTATTCAATAGTTGGTAGTAATCTCTGCAGAGTTTCCCTCTCTATAAAGCCTAAAGAATGAGCAAACAAGGTAATTGGGATTTAACCCAAATATGATGAAAATAGAGCTGAGATTGTAAACAACCCCAAAGTCTTAGGCCGTGTTCACACGGCTTATTCCCGACGGATTTGTGAGCGCCTGGATAATGTGCATGTCACTTTCTCCCCGCTCGGCGAATCCGCCGGGCGGGGAGGTGCGACGGAATCCACTGTTCTCTATGAGAGCAGTGGATTACCGTAATGACTCCGACGGATTGGCGCCGCACTGTAGCGCAAATCCGGCGCGCAGTACGGCGCCAATCCGCGGCAAAATAAGCCGTGTGAACGAGGCCTTACTATTCCAGCTAGTTCGGAGTGTGATGGTGTTATCCAGTACCAGAAAGGAGGAAGGCCTTTTAAATCATTGCAGCGGCGACACTACCCCTATTGCTGCCCTTGGTTTAAACCTCCTCCTTTAAAGGGTTTTTATCATTTGAAGCTTTCTTAGACTTGAGCAAAATCTATCAGATTCATTTTCAAATCCAGGAGTGAGTCTCTCCTCTCAGTAGGCTTGCCTCTCCTGCCAGGAGGCGTGTCTCCCCTCACTGAAGAGTTGTGACATCATCATTCTGTGTGTGCAGTGGAAGGAGGAGGTCAACTTTGCAGACCTACTGCTATGCTTCTGGTTCAGAGTTCTCATGCTTCATGGTGGCAGAGTTCTCAGCTCCAGGCTGCACAAGCTCCTTGTAGCCAGTACCTCTGTATTGGTGTAATTGCAGTTATACACACAGCCTGAACTGATGAAGCAAGTGTGAGAAATGCTCTCTGCCCCTCTCCCTCCCCCTCTGTTATCAGACAGGAGGTAGAGCAGTCTGTATAAGGCTGTTATATCACATACAGAGGAGCTGAGGCAGCCTTTATTACACACACAGCCATCTCAGGCAGCTAGTTTCTCACAGCTCAGAGGGGAGTAAACACAGAGTGTGCAGGCAACCAATCACAGTGCAGGGGGCGTGTCCAGGGTGTTTCCCATCCGGGGTGTGTCCCAACAGGCTGAATGAAATGTCAGCCAGCCAATCACAGAAAAGGGGGCGTGTCCCGACCAGCTGCTGCAGAAATAACTATAGATGCACCGTTTAGCTCATATCTACTATACTACGTGACTTCAGTAAAGCAAACCAATTACAAAAGTGCTTATTTTTACTGTCCCCATCATTAGAGACATGATCTTTGTAGCGAGAAAACCCCTTTAAGTCAGAATCATCATACTTAATACAATGCAAACTGAGTGCAAGAATTGAGGCAGCAAGATGTGAACTCTGAAACCTGTAGACTTCTATAATATGTACAATACAGGTTGCAATTATTGTTCATGTAATTATAAGTGAAGGTTAACTTTTAATTTATGTTTAATTGTTTTTTTATTATTATAAATATCAATATTTAAACCCCTCAAATATGAAGGTTTTAATGTCTTACTTATGGTTGACTTTTTAAACTCTAAGTAGTGCAGAATTGTGAATGCAGTTAAGTTCTTTATTAGAGTCTTTTACTTATGATGAAAAGAAGTATTGCAAGTCTAAATAATTTGCACATTACATGACTTTTTATGCAGAATCATCATATATGTAAACTGTTTCATCATGTTAGCTCCTGTAATACCCTGTGCTGTATAGGGTGCAGGCTACTGTTGGATTTCTCTTACTTATAAAATATTACTAGTGAATATTAAATGATGAAACTTTGGATAACTATCAAAACTCACCTTTAGTTGGTGGAGGGAGCAGTCCTATTAAAAACTTTCAGTTAAGGAGTTGCTCGTTTTGCGCATTAAAGCGGTTGGATATGGTAGGAATATGCCAACACATTCTGATCAGCAGGGCTTAAACCTCTGAGATCCCCACTAATCTGAGAAATGAAAACCTTTTACCTTTCTTCTTACATGGTTGTGCTTCTATGCAAGGTACCACAGTACAGTCTTACTCAAGTCAATGGAGATGTGTATCAAGTCCCAGCCAACTGGTTTGTCAGGAACATTGCTGTTTGTAAAACACTGAACTACCCACAGCACTTTTCCACTACATTTTAAGAATAGGTGGAGATCGCGGTGTTTCTGTTCAGTAGTGTTGGCATATATCCTAGTGATATGCATCACTTATTATTGTGGGAAAACCCTTTCAAGGGGTTGTATGGGATTAGAAACCTTTACTGTTATATTTAGTAAGAGGTCCCTGGGTTGTATTTAGTATTGCAGCTTAGATCAATTGAATTGAACCTAGAATGTGTGGACACCTTCAATAAGATGGGATATTTATTTTATATTTATTTAGTGCAGTAGTATTCAATATAGTTTTTTATAAAGACATTTTCAAACACACGTTATTATTATAGGTGACTTTGGTCAGAACGGACTTCCTGGCCCACCAGGTCAACCTGGACTTCCAGGCATTGGTGGTCAAGGTCCTCCTGGCCCTCCAGGACTTCCTGGACCAGCCGGCCCTCCAGGTAAGGCATACATTATCTGTGTATAAGGTGGGAAATAATTTAAGTCGTTGATATATGTTGTAATACAGTTTAATGACTGCTTTCTATTTGTTCCTGTCTCTTGTTCTATTCACATTGCAAATATGTATGAGTTGAATATAACTTGTATAGTAGTTTTATTTCATATAGAAATGTTTATACTACACACATTTTATTATTTAATGAGGTATCATGATACAGTGTTAGGAAAGTAATGAGTATAACCAAGTTGAATCCAGTCACGGAGTGTGATCTTTATTTTGAACATTCTTAAATAAGATATGATAGCATACATGAAATAAAGGTTGTCCATGCTATTTTCTTGAAGAGATGAAGATAAACTGTGTAGGGTCCCTCTATAGACAAATTATATTCTTCACAAACAGGATGGCCCAAAGTAATAATGAGCCTAAGACCCAAATACCAAGCCCTCCTGACAAAACCCGGCACCTGACAATTTAAATGTCTATGTTTATATTTATATAGTGCTCAGCATAAATTTGTACACCTTAACAGATTTGTCGGAAAACCTTTAGTTTCCTTTCAGAATCAACATTTTCTGTGGGATACTACACTACAAAATACTCCCACAAATGTGGGCCATTGATTGCCAACAGAATTTGTTAACTGGGACACCCCAAAAAATAGCTTTCCTTACAAATTAATTCAGGACAATGATGCAAACATTACTACACACCAATGAGAGTCTTAGGAGCAAAGTTTAAAGGGGTTGTCTCGCTACATTGATTCATCTTACCTCAGTCCTGTTTTCTTGGTTTCACTTTGAATTCAGGGGTGTGTTTACTGGCTACTACTAGGCTGCAGTAGAAGCCGGGTCTGTAGCTATAGCAACCAGTCAGCAGCCTATCAGGATAGATCAAACAGGTCTGTAGCTATAGCGACCTGAGGGGCTGATGCAGCCCTTCCCAGCGGGGATATCTCGGAAGAGGAAGGACACTGTTAATGGACACATATTGCAAAGTGACTTGTTTTTGCAGGATCTTTAACATGAAAAGCAATCCTTGTAGTGAGACAACCCCTTTAAGTTTAGACTACAGAATTCTAATTAACAAGAATGTAACCACAGGTGAATTTTATTCTTCAATAAAATGATGTTGGGCAAAAAGTGGACCATAAAAGAGCATTACTTAAAGAGAACCTGTCAGCTGGTTTATACAGCCCTATCTGAGAGGAGGGTATAATAGAGGGAGAGAAGCTGAGCTCTGTGATATATAGAGTAACATGAGAGAGGAGAGAAGCTTAGCTCTGTGATATATAGGGTTATATGAAAGAGGCGAGAAGCTGAGCTCTGTGATATATAGGGTTATAGGATAGAGGGAGAGAAGCTGAGCTCTGATATATAGGGTTATATGATAGAGGGAGAGAAGCTGAGCTCTGTGATATATAGGGTTATATAATAGAGGAGAGAAGCTGAGCTCTGTGATATATAGGGTTATATGATAGAGGAGAGAAGCTGAGCTCTGTGATATATAGGATTATATGATCGAGGGAGAGAAGCTGAGTTCTGTGATATATTGGGTTATATGATAGAGGAGAGAAGCTGAACTCTGTGATATATAGGGTTATATGATAGAGGGAGAGAAGCTGAGCTATGTGATATATAGGGTTATATGATAGAGGGAGAGAAGCTGAGTTCTGTGATATATAGGGTTATATGATAGAGGAGAGAAGCTGAGCTCTGTGATATATAGGTTTATATGATAGAGGGAGAGAAGCTGAGTTCTGTGATATATAGGGTTATATGATAGAGGAGAGAAGCTGAGCTCTGTGATATATAGGGTTATATGATGGAAGAGAGGAGCTGGTTCAGAAAGTTTTATGGTCCTTTGAAATACACTGTGGACCTATTATGTCTCTTGACTTTTCCTATGTCGGTCCCCTGATGAGATGCATATGGGACATTGAAACATGTTGGGACATCAAACTTGAGTAGGGTAAGTGTGCACAAGGGATATGTTCCAGTTAGGGACGCCCTTCTCTGAGCGATTGCTCCGTGGCTAGGCTTTAGGATTAATTTTAGAGTGTATGTATGGTATACCTCCCTTTTGAATTAGCTCCTTATGGTGTTGGTCCACTAGAACCCCTTTTATCTTTGGGCGCCTGATTTTTCTTATCGTGGGCCATCGTTTTGAAAATACGGTTTCCGTTGTTTTTTAAACACAATATTAAAAGTTAAGTTTTAGGTACATGGCCCTTTGTTATTGGGTGTATTATTATTATTATGCTGAGCACTGTATACATATATTTATATGATGTTTTTGTCTTGTCTATGCCTGTAGTGGCACAACCCCTTTAACATGCTTATTTAGTGATAAAGCTGCAAATAGCATAAATTCAAATGTAACCTTCTAAGTACTATAGTTGACCTAAAGAAATTAGCAAACAAAATGGTTGATGTAGTTTTCATTGCATTGTTTCTATAAACAGCCTGTTTATAGTTATTATAGTTATTATTATATAGTTATTATAGTTATTATTATATAGTTATTATAGTTATTATAATATAGTTATTATATTTCTTATTGCACCTGTTATTTATACTAATGAACACTGAAAACAAAGTTCGTATATTTGCTGCACCACTGTTAACTGAGCACTTTTTCAGGACCTATTTTATATTTCATTGCCACCATTTGTATTTGAGGCCACACACACTGTGCATAAAGCCATTTTCACCATGTGTTTTGCAGTGTCTGTTAGAGAATTTCACAGTGCATACCTGACCTATACTTCTGATGGATACCACTGTAAAGACACAATAGTGTCCAATGTAAAAAAGCATATACTGCATTATTCCATAAAGGAGAGAAAGGTATGCTGCTGTATTCTGGCTCATTAGAGACCAAAAGGATGCTCTCTTGGACCTCGTTCGGTGAAAAGAGGCCTATGGATATATTTGACTTAAGCACAAGGAGCTTTTCTGGTGCATAAGGCAAATGTAGACTGCAAATGCAATGTGAAAGCCTAAGCTTCATGCCCAGTGTCCCACGGTGCACAGAGTCCTATGGCATGAGGGCACGTGTGTGATCACTGGCACCTAGCACTGCACTGCGTTCGTGCACCATGCACCTTGATTTGCTGCATTCACTGGCTGGATGGATACAAGCTTTGCGGTTGATTTCTACTAACTGCATGCTGATAACCTAAAGTAACGCATGTTTAATATATCACTGCTTTCTTTCTTTTTTTTTGTATTTTAAGTTTTATGCTAAAAAACACTACCATCTATTGTCTAGCTAAGTGCAAAGAGAATTTGGACAGTATTTCTTATGGTAATAATAGTGATAGAGGCATCATGGCTGTTGCCTCATCACAGTCATTGTCTATGAACGTGTTTTGAATCCTGTAAGCAAATGTTTGTCTGAGATAGTTGTTTTCCTTTTTCTGTTTTTTTTCTGAGATGACTGCTGTTCTCTCAAGAATTTATAAGCCAGTTATGGAGCTATCAGAGCTAGATTGTGCAATCTCATTGTCTGTGTGCTTAGGTTTATAATAAGCCTAAATGCATGTAGAATTGGAAATCTTGCTTCTTGAGCCTGTGCAAAATTTTTGGGGAATGGAGACCATGTGGTGGTTGGATCGTCCTGCACCATCTAATGCATGTGTCAAACTCAAGGCCTGTGGGCCGAATTCAGCCAGCCACATTATCTCATGTGGCCAGCGAAAGCTTAGAAACAGTGAGCAGGGAAGGACAGCATGCAGACACAGAAGGACTGGCTCTTTACTTTCCCCACACGAAACAGCCAGCTCTTGGTGGAGGCAGCGCCGACAATACAGAGAGCGAGAACCATTGTGAATTCGGAGCTCAGCATGTAGCTTTACACCGCTCTGTTCAGCCACTCACAGGTAGTGCACAGCTCCCGACAGCCCTTACCAAAGCACCATATTTACCCTCCGAAGTTGGAAGCTCTGTGCTAAAGAAGTGAAAGGGGCTGGCTATTATATATATTATATTAGAACATCTTGGCTTTTTGTTGACCCTAAGGCACATTACGACTCCTTGAGAGAAACTATAATCTTGATGGCCTTCGAGGAAAATGAGTTTGATGCCCCTGAATTATGGTTCTTTGAATTTTTGTTCACACAAGATCCTTTATGCTTAAATGAACTACACTCTAGTTCTGTGGTTAGCAGTAGCACTGTTATCTCATAGCCCTGTGGTTCTGTATTTAGCAGTACTATTATCTCATAGCTCCATGGTTCTGTATTTAGCAGTAGAGGTGTTATCTCATAGCTCCATGGTTCTGTATTTAGCAGTAGTAGTATTATCTCATAGCTCCATGGTTCTGTATTTAGCAGTAGTAGTATTATCTCATAGCTCCATGGTTCTGTATTTAGCAGTAGCGCTGTTATCTCATAGCTCCATGGTTCTGTATTTAGCAGTAGTAGTATTATCTCATAGCTCCATGGTTCTGTATTTAGCAGTAGCACTGTTATCTCATAGCTCCATGGTTCTGTATTTAGCAGTAGCACTGTTATCTCATAGCTCCATGGTTCTGTATTTAGCAGTAGCGCTTTTATCTCATAGCTCCATGGTTTTGTTTTTAGCATTTCTATTATCTCATAGCTCCATGGTTCTGTATTTAGCAGTAGCACTGTTATCTCATAGCCCTGTGGTTCTGTATTTAGCAGTAGCTCTTTTATCTCATAGCTCCATGGTTCTGTATTTAGCAGTAGCACTGTTATTTCATAGCTCCATGGTTCTGTATTTAGCAGTAGTAGTATTATCTCATAGCCCTGTGGTTCTGTATTTAGCAGTAGCACTGTTATCTCATAGCTCCATGGTTCTGTATTTAGCAGTAGCGCTGTTATCTCATAGCTCCATGGTTCTGTATTTAGCAGTAGCAGCACTGTTATCTCATAGCGCCATGGTTCTGTATTTAGCAGTAGCACTGTAATCTCATAGCTCCATGGTTCTGTATTTAGCATGTAGTGTTATCGCATAGCTCCATGGTTCTGGTATTTTAGCAGTAGAGTATTATTCATAAGCTCCATGGTTCTGTATTTAGCAGTAGCCCTGTTATCTCATAGCTCCATGGTTCTGTATTTAGCAGTAGCACTGTTATCTCATAGCTGCATGGTTCTGTATTTAGCAGTAGCGCTGTTATCTCATAGCCCTGTGGTTCTGTATTTAGCAGTAGCGCTGTTATCTCATAGCTCCATGGTTCTGTATTTAGCAGTAGCACTGTTATCTCATAGCTGCATGGTTCTGTATTTAGCAGTAGCGCTGTTATCTCATAGCCCTGTGGTTCTGTATTTAGCAGTAATAGTATTATCTCATAGCTCCATGGTTCTGTATTTAGCAGTAATAGTATTATCTCATAGCTTCATGGTTCTGTGTTTAGCAGTAGCGCTGTTATCTCATAGCTCCATGGTTCTGTATTTAGCAGTAGCACTGTTATCTCATAGCTCCATGGTTCTGTATTTAGCAGTATCGCTATTATCTCATAGCCCTGTGGTTCTGTATTTAGCAGCAGCGCTGTTATCTCATTATTATTATTATTATTATCATTTATTTTGGAGTGCCCTTGATTCCAGGGCGCTGTACATTTCAGGTGGGTACATAAACAACATTGGTCAAACAATTACAAAGTGACAATAAGTGACTAACAACTGGTACAGAGGGAGAGAGGTCCCTGCCCGTGAGGGCTTACAATCTACAGGGAAGGGGTGAAGAGACAGAAGGTGGGGGGCAGACATGTTTGTGGGGCGGAGCAGTGCAACACGGTTAATGTTGGTTATAGGCACTCCTGAAGAGATGGGTTTTCAGGTTACATTTGAAGCCGGTGAGAGAGGGGGAGAGTCTGAGGTGTTGGGGCAGTGAGTTCCAAAGTGTGGGGGAAGCACGAGAGAAGTCTTGGAGATGGTTATGTGAGGAGGTGATAAGAGGAGAGCAGAGGAGAAGGTCCTGTGAGGAGCGGAGGTTGCGTGAGGGGAGGTATTTAGAGGTTAAGGCAGAGATATATGAAGGGGAGAGGTTGTGGAGAGCCTTGTAGGTCAAAGTTGCTAGCTTGAACTGGATTCGCTGGGCAATGGGTAGCCAGTGAAGGGATTGGCAGAGGGGAGAGGCAGGGGAGTAGCGAGGAGAGAGGTGAATCAGACGGGCAGCAGAGTTAAGGATGGTTTGGAGGGGAGCAAGGGTGCTAGCTGGGAGGCCACAGAGAAGGATGTTGCAGTAGTCGAGGCGGGAGATGACGAGGGCGTGGACAAGCATTTTTGTGCTTTCAGAGTTAAGAAATGAGCGGATTCGGGAAATATTTTTTAGGTGGAGGTGACAGGCAGAGGTGAGGGTTTGGATGTGTGGTTTGAAGGACAGATTGGAGTCAAAGGTTATCCCAAGGCAGCGGACCTGTGGTGCTGGTGAGAGAGTGTAGCCATTGACAGTGATAGAGAGATCAGGTGGAGGGATAGAGTGGGACGGTGGGAAGATAATAAATTCAGTTTTCTCCACGTTTAGTTTTAGGAGACGGGAGGAGAAGAAGGAGGAAATGGATGAAAGACAGTCAGGGATACGGGAGAGAAGAGAGGTGACATCTGGGCCGGAGATGTAGAGTTGGGTGTCATCAGCATACAGGTGGTATTGAAAGCCGTGTGAAGCTATGAGCTGACCCAGACCAAGAGTGTAGATAGAAAAGAGTAGTGGGCCCAGGACTGACCCCTGGGGGACACCAACAGAGAGAGGCCGGGGGGAGGAGGTGGAGCGAGAGTGAGAGACGCTGAAAGTCCGATCAGTGAGGTACGAGGATATCCAGGAGAGAGCCAAGTCTGTGATGCCGAGGGAGGAGAGGATTTGTAGGAGAAGTGAATGGTCGACAGTGTCAAAGGCAGAGGACAGGTCTAGGAGGAGAAGCACAGAATAGTGGCGTGAAGCTTTAGCAGTTACTAGGTCATGAGTGACTTTGGTTAGGGCGGTTTCTGTAGAGTGGTGGGGTCGGAAGCCCGACTGCAGCGGGTCAAGGAGAGAGTTAGTGGAGAGATGGGAGGACAGTTGAAGATGGACGTGCTGCTCAAGGAGTTTAGAGGCGAATGGAAGCAGTGAGATGGGGCGATAGTTGGACAGTGAGGAGGGGTCAAGAGATGGTTTCTTTAGGATGGGGGTGATGGTAGCGTGTTTAAAGGAGGAAGGGAAGAAGCCAGAGGTTAATGATAGATTGAAGAGATGGATGAGGGCTGGGATGATAACAGCACTAAGGTCAGGGATGAGGTGGGATGGGAGTGGGTCAAGACTACAGGTGGTGAGGTTCAATTTGGACAGTAAAGAGGAGAGCTCCAGGGTTCTGTATTTAGCAGTAGTAGTGTTATCTCATAGCTCCATGGTTCTGTATTTAGCAGTAGCGCTGTTATCTCATAGCGCCATGGTTCTGTATTTAGCAGTAGCGCTGTTATCTCATAGCTCCATGGTTCTGTATTTAGCAGTAGCGCTGTTATCTCATAGCTCCATGGTTCTGTATCTAGCAGTAGCACTGTTATCTCATAGCTCCATGGTTCTGTATTTAGCAGTAGCACTGTTATCTCATAGCTCCATGGTTCTGTATTTAGCAGTATCGCTGTTATCTCATAGCTCCATGGTTCTGTATTTAGCAGTAGCGCTGTTATCTCATAGCTCCATGGTTCTGTATTTAGCAGTAGCACTGTTATCTCATAGCTACATGGTTCTGTATTTAGCAGTAGCACTGTTATCTCATAGCTCCATGGTTCTGTATTTAGCAGTAGTAGTATTATCTCATAGCTCCATGGTTCTGTATTTAGCAGTAGTAGTATTATCTCATAGCTCCATGGTTCTGTATTTAGCAGTAGCACTGTTATCTCATAGCTCCATGGTTCTGTATTTAGCAGTAGTAGTATTATCTCATAGCTCCATGGTTCTGTATTTAGCAGTAGTAGTGTTATCTCATAGCTCCATGGTTCTGTATTTAGCAGTAGCACTGTTATCTCATAGCTCCATGGTTCTGTATTTAGCAGTAGCGCTGTTATCTCATAGCTCCATGGTTCTGTATTTAGCAGTAGCACTGTTATCTCATAGCTCCATGGTTCTGTATTTAGCAGTAGTAGTATTATCTCATAGCTCCATGGTTCTGTATTTAGCAGTAGCGCTGTTATCTCATAGCTCCATGGTTCTGTATTTAGCAGTAGCGCTGTTATCTCATAGCTCCATGGTTCTGTATTTAGCAGTAGCACTGTTATCTATATAGCTCCATGGTTCTTTATTTAGCAGTAGTAGTATTATCTCATAGCTCCATGGTTCTGTATTTAGCAGTAGTAGTATTATCTCATAGCTCCATGGTTCTGTATTTAGCAGTAGCGCTGTTATCTCATAGCTCCATGGTTCTGTATTTAGCAGTAGCACTGTTATCTCATAGCTCCATGGTTCTGTATTTAGCAGTAGCACTGTTATCTCATAGCTCCATGGTTCTGTATTTAGCAGTAGTAGTATTATCTCATAGCTCCATGGTTCTGTATTTAGCAGTAGCGCTGTTATCTCATAGCTCCATGGTTCTGTATTTAGCAGTAGCACCGTTATCTCATAGCTCCATGGTTCTGTATTTAGCAGTAGCACTGTTATCTCATAGCTCCATGGTTCTGTATTTAGCAGTAGCACTGTTATCTCATAGCTCCATGGATCTGTTTTGAAATCTAACCCTGGCAAATAAAGCCTACAACTAGAGCCTCATGTATGAAAACTGTCTAGTTCTAAAACTCACTTTGTCGCACATAGCAACCAATTAGAGCGCCCCTCTCATTTCATATAGTGCTCTGGAAAATGAGGAGCATTCTGATAGTATTATTGGATTATACTTTGTATCAGTCTCGAGCACTATTTCCTATTGATATACACTATTGGCAATTGACATATCGATTAAGCCGTACCATATTCAGAGGTGAATCAGGAAATCTTTTATATAATTCCACTGATTGCGTAAAAATAATGATATACAAGAATTTGATACTTAAATGATGGTGGTGTTTTTAGAGCATTTATGTCTATTTTTCTTTACCACCTACTAATATTATTTATATGCATGTCATGAAATTACTAGATTTGGTAAATCACATATATTCAATATTACTGATTATTATTAGGATGAGGTGCAGCATTTAGCTGTCAAAGAAAGACCATATGATTGTAAGTGTTAGCAGTGTAGTAGATAAGAGAGTCATAGAAGGTCAAAATAGAGAAAAATAAATATGTGTAATTGTTATAGTGATTATCATCTGTAACATTAAAGTAATTACATTCCTTATTAGTAACTAATAAATTCTAGAAGATATAAGAGTCCTGGTGTCACCTGGGACACTGACATGAGTGTTAATATACTATGTGCATTCAGCAGAGTCGCTGTGTCATGTATTATTAGTACCAGCAGAGGACTCTCAATGACCTATCATGTCAAACACAGTTATTCCCAAAGCCAAGAATTAAGTTGTATTGTTCCATCGTAATGTGCATATAGGTAACACTATAAAACCTCATTATCTAGTTTTTTATATCCTTAATGAAGCACTATGAAGACAGCAGTCTAAGTATATATCATATGCCAGAGCTTACAACCTATAAATAAATAGATATGTACCCTGCTCCAGGCTTCATGTATTGTTAAAGTGCATTCATAAGAAACTTGTCAAGTTGAACAAGCAGTTTGATCTGTCAGAATCCTGTCGTAGAGCAGTAGATACCGAGAAAATTGATTATATTGTTTTGTGGGGAAAGATCACACATCATGTGTCATTTATTGATTTCAATTAAAAGAAAAATCTAATCCAGTATATGGCCCCAAAGAGTAATTGACAGCTACCTCTATACATGCTAATGTAGGAAAGACTGTCAGTCATTTGGTGATACCACCCACTAGACTCCTCGGACTCCTAAACCCAGAATGATATTGGATTAAAATCAAAAAGTTTACACATTATACTGAATCTTTTTTTTTTACACAGAAATATATATCAATCAGTTCCTTCTGCTCTATAACATGTTGCCTGTAGACTGGACTGCATTTTCACTGAAGACAGGTTTCCTTTAAAAAGTATTGTCTCTGAACAGTGCTGCTCCTTTCTGTTAGTTGTGATGAGAATAGCAGCACCGCTCCATACAGTTGTTAGAGTACCTGCAAAGCACTTAGTGGTAAGTGACGCTGTGCAGGGGAAATCAGAGCCACAGTATTCCACAGATTGTGGGTGCCCAAAATGCGTGGGGTTGTCAGGAACCAGAGCTCCACTAATTGGCAAGTGACAGCATATCCAAGCTTACATGGGAAATCCCATTAAAGAATGCAGGCTTTCCAAAATATATGAATTCAAATAGAACTGCATAGATAGAGTAGTTTTAGTAATACAGATGCTGACATATAGGGCGACATGTATGAACGGGCTTTTCGCCTGTTTTTTTACGTATACTGCGCCTCCCGGCCCGAATCCCCCTGTCGGACGCGGGGATGCAGTGTTAGGCGCAGCGTTCGCCGCTTTCAGCTGCGCCCCGCATGAAGGGGCGGGCAATGGGCGCGGTGTAGCGTTCCGGGGCGGGACGCGCTGCGCTCGAAAACTCCGCGGCATGTACGATGGCGGCTTGCCAAAGCGCGGTGCAATGCAGCGCTCGGCAGCTCCGACAGGCAGACCAGGTTTATTTTGGTCTAAATGCTTCGGTGGCGGCGAAGTGAAGCAGGATCGGAACATGCGAGGAAGCAGATAGAAGATCGTGACAGAAATCTCGGCGCTCCGCTCCGTTCAGCATGAGTATGAATCCGAAAAAATCGCCTTTATAAAGGCGGAAAACAGTGTCAGAAAAGAGCTGAACATCAAAAATAAACATAATAAAAAAAAATCACTTTCCAAAAATCTAGAATGGCGCAATATCAAGAAATCGGATATTGGAAATTGCCGGGAAATACAGTAATTCAAATTCTGAAAGCTATTCTCATTGGTCGGCATAAACCAGCCAATCAGAATAGGAGCGACAGTGAACCATTAAAACCTATGGAGAGCGATTGACCAATCAGAATCAACGCGGACAGTTCAAAATACAGTAAAAATGCAGAAAGAGCTGATTGGTTGAGCTAGCGGGGGCTTGGCTATCTCGGCCAATCAGAATAGGAGCGACCAAAGACCCATTATATCCTATGGAGAAGTTTTGACCAATCAAAATCCAAGGCGGGACAGTTCAAAATACAGTAGAAATACAGAAAAGAGCTGATTGGTTAATGCGGCGGGGGCTTGGCTATCCCAGCCAATCAGAGCGCGAGCTACTTCTCCCATTGTAGTCTATGGAGAGATGGGCGCAATGCAATCTCGGCGCTGAGCGCCGAGCGGCATGGAGTATGAATAAAAAAATTATTTTTATTAAGTGTAAAACATTATCAGATAAAGCGCTGAAACCTTCTTTAAAAATAAAGCACTTAAATCCCTTACAACGCGTTTGTCGCCGAGACCGGCGCTACATAAGGAATTGTAATAGAGAGAATTGCCGGGAAATACAGTAATTCAAATTGTTGAAGTGCTTCTCATTGGTCGGCAGAAGCCAGCCAATCAGAATAAGAGCGACAAAGACCCATTATATCCTATGGAGAAGTTTTGACCAATCAGATTAGGAGCGACAGTGTCCCATTATAACCTATGGAGAAATATAGACAAATCAAAATCCAAGGCGGGACAGTTAAAAATACAGTAAAAATACAGAAAAGAGCTGATTGGCTGAGCTAGCGGGGGCTTGGGTATCCCAGCCAATCAGAGCGCGAGCTACCTCTCCCATTGTAGTCTATGGAGAGACGGGCGCACTGAAATCTCGGCGCTCAGCGCCGTGCGGCATGAAGTATTAATAAAAAAAATCATTTTGATTAAGTGTAAAACATTATCACATAAAGAGCTAAACCTTCTGTAAAAATAAATCAGTTAAAACCCGAAAAACGCGTTTGTCGCAGAGACCGGCGTACATAGGGAATTGCAATAGGGGAGAATCGCCGGGAAATACAGTAATTCAAATTGTTTAAGCTCTTCTGAATGGTCGGCATCAACCAGCCAATCAGAATAGGAGCGACAGTGGCCCATTATATCCTATGGTGGAGAATTGACCAATCAGAATAGGAGCGACAGGGACCCATTATACCCTATGGATAAAAATTGACCAATCATATTCCAAGGCTGGACAGTTCAAAATACAGTAAAAAGTCAGAAACGATCTGATTGGTTGAGCTAGCAGGGGCTCGTCCAGCTTAGCCAATCAGAGCGCTAGCTACTTTCTCATAGAGTTCTATGGGGAAAAGAAATTCCCAGCGAGCTCTGTGATTGGCTAAGTTAAAAGAGGCGCCATTATTTGGACCAATGGGAGAGCGAGCGACGCTCCTATGGGTTTTCTTATGCAATCTGAAATAAAACTGTACATGGCCGAAATCAAATTATAATACTACAGAAGTTGTCCCGATGTATATATAAAAAGAATAATAATACGGGGGTAACGAAAAAAAAAAAAAAATTCAATAAAATCATGTTTATTTCTTTATTTTCGTTAGCCAAGGATCAATAGTATGGGTGCAACGAAAAGAAAGAAATAAACATGATTCCCTATGTAGCGCCGGTCTCGGCGACACACGCGTTGTTCGGGGTTTTATTAATGTATGTTTATAGAAGGTTTCAGCTCTTTTTCAGAGAATATTTTACACTTAATAAAAATTATTTTTTTAGTCATACTCCATGCCTCACGGCGCTGAAAGCCGAGATTGCATGGCGCCAATCTCTCCATAGACTACAATGGGAGAAGTAGCTCGCGCTCTGATTGGATAGCCAAGACCCCACTAGCTCAACCAATCAGCTCTATTCTGCATTTTACTGTATTTTGAACTGTCCCGCCTTTGAATTTGATTGGTTAATAGTTCTCCATAGGTTATAATGGGTCTTTGTCGCTCCTATTCTGATTGGCTGAGCTAGCCAAGCCCCCGCTAGCTCAACCAATCCACTCTTTTCTGCATTTTTACTGTATTTTGAACTGTCCCGCCTTTGATTCTGATTGGTCAATAGTTCTCCATAGGTTTTAATGGTTCACTGTCGCTCCTATTCTGATTGGCCGGTTTATGCCGACCAATGAGAATAGCTTTCAGAATTTGAATTACTGTATTTCCCGCTAATTTCCTATATTCGAATTCTTGAATTAGGATATTGGAAAGTGATTTTGTTTTATGTATTTTTTATTTTTAAGGTTTCAGCTCTTTATCTGAGAATGTTGAACGGCTTTATAAAGGCGATTTTTGATTCATACTCCGCACCATGTGGAATGATTTCTCGCTGTTCTCCAGCCTGTCTCGCATCGGAACAGATTTTTGCCTAAGTCCCGCACTGCGCCCATGTCCCCGCACTGTGCCCCACACACTGGCGAGGCGCAGGGAACTTTTCCCCGCATGTACGAGTGCACCTCCTCGGACAGCGAATCTTCGGCGCAGCGCCGCACTGCCCTTCAGTCCCCGCACTGCGCCTAACACACTGGCGAGGCGCGGCGGACTTTTCCCCGCATGGATGACCGCACTACCTCCGGCGGCGAATCTCAGGCGCAGCGCCGCACTGCGCCTAAGTCCCGCACTGCGCGTAACACACTGGCGAGACTCGGCGGACTTTACATAGGATGTATGAGCGCGCCCCGGCCCCGACATAAATCAGGCGCAGATTTCGCCGGAAAACTAGCGGAAAAGCGCGCCCGACCCGGCGAGCTTCATACATGTCGCCAATAGTTTAAAAGTATGCTATAAATGTACTAAAATCATACCCATATTGTCTGCAGCAGAACAGAAGCTAAAACAGCATAGACAAGACTTACATTTATAACTTATAAATGTATAACTAAAATAAGTTATGCTAACCCTACACATATTTGGCAGCGTATATGTATACAGCCATGACATTTGTCTCTTATATTTAATGCAGATTGTGCCTTTTTTAATTTCTCATTCTTTAATTAACTGTTAGTCTTTTTCTAACCTGTGTGTGCTTCATTTTTTTTTATCTTAACCTAACTTCTTCCTGACTACATTATTTGCAACTCATTTCTGCTTGATGCCTCCTGATGATCCTAAACCTGCTGACTTGTGACCAAGGTCCACCAGGTACTGTGGTTGCTCCTCCAATCCTAGCTCATTCCGTATCTGTTCTCTAATAATCAATAGACTGACATTTGTCAGTCAGTAAATAAACTGGTAGGGTGCACTCATGATGAATTCTTGCAAATCATAAAATGTTGATTTGTTTCATAACATGTTTTATATTTAGGTATTACTTGACATTATTTTCTTTATGTGCCTTATGTAGTTCTGTCTTCCTGTAGCCAAATGTAATAGAAACTTGCAGAGTTCAGTGACATTCCCTAAAGATTATAGAGCTTACATTTACCATGGATTTAGGCTTTTTAAAACATAAGGGCATGATACATAGAATATCCCGTACATACACATAGTAAAATAAAGTCTTGTTTATTACATTTATATTGTCCTGAAAACTATTTCCGCTTCATCATAAAAACACGACTGCAGTTATACAGAGGATCTCAGATACTCCCTGACATGTCTGTTTATAGTAAACACTTGTGTTCCTCGTGAAATCATAATTCTTAATAATCTTCTCTTATAACTCTGGATTGTGCTGTTCCTCTATTATTACTTCTAGCAATGTTAACTGAATCCGTCAGATGGGTGTTACCATTCCAGTTTTTAAAGGAACATGTCCCTGCACACACTGACTGTCATCCCTAACTGGCTAATTTCAGGCTGTGCAGGGACACCCCCCCAATAGGTAACACCCAGCTGACATATTCAGTCATAAATTTCTAGAGAGAATAACAGAGGCAAAGCATAACACAGAGTTATAAGAGAAGAGGCTCCAGAATTGTTATTCCACTGGGAAAACAGGTATTTACAGACCTATCAGGAGGCCACAGGTCCTCTTTAACCACATTATCATTATACAAAATCAGTCATGATTGTCAGCAGGTTTTTAGAAGCAGAAATAAAGATGATTGTTTTCTGGGTCCTCTTATTGGACAATTGCATTAACTATCTCTGAAGCTGCTGACAGCATGGAGATACAATGGAACTTAGGCCTGGAGCTACAAATTGCATGAAGGCTGTAAAGCATACAAAGTCCAATATGCCTCCGTGCTGTTGAGTCAAACTGGATTCTGTGTGGTATACTGCAACACGCAATTGCTCAGGTGCTTGTAGGAAAAAGGGATTCACACAGAAGGTGTCTGAAAGAAGATGATTTTTTTTTTCCTGTTCAATTTATATAGAACCTGGTAGAAGAAATTTTGATTCTTTATGAAATTGAAACACTTGAAAGTACAGTACAGGCCCCATGCAGTAGTGTCCATGTGAATGAGGCTGTGCCGAAAAGTCAAACTCTTTGATTAACAAAGTTATGGCTCTGCCTGATTCATAAATTAAATGAAATCTATTTTTTGACCATCCCAAGCTAGTATTTTGTAAGTCAGAGAAAAATATTGGTAGTAACCACCTTTTTTTTCTCTGTCACAGGTATGTATAGGAACATCTAACAGTGATGTTCCAAACAACCACTTTTTAAACCAACGATCATTGGTTTACAAAGTCAGAGATGTGGATCTGCTGGACTTTTTCATCAGGGATTGCTCCCAACAAGGCAACAAACATTATTATTGCTGCATTTACATTTCTGGCAATTACAGTGATCAATAACATAAGACAATAGTTTTTTCATCAATCATTAGGATAAGCCATCAAAGTCTATGGTGGGAACAGCCCTTTAATCCAAAAATATACTAAAGCTAAAATTTAACCTTTAATTATATGCATTTAAAAACAAAAAATAGCCGCATGACATAGATATACATATAATTGTACAGAACCGTATCTCAATAAAGATAAACAATAAGTACAATTAGCAAATATCTATTCTTAAATTAGTATAAATGATCTATTAGGGTACAGAAAAACGTCATTTCTTAAATATAGAAGCTTAAAAAAGAGTATTATAACAAACAATATAAGGTCTAAGTAAGGAAAGGATGTAACTATGTCCACCTAAACAAGTCCCTACAATACCCACCTAACTGGCAGGGACACAGCCCCGAAAAGGGCGACCCCGCCCTATGAAGACTAACCCTGGTATGAGCTACATACTTAAGCGACAAAGCACATAGGACATTACATATATACATGTCAATAAACAATGTACTCTACAGTTCTAAAAACCCTGCTAAAGTAGGCATATAAGATATGGTAGCAATGATATGCTATGCACCTAGATACACCAGATTTTTGACAGGTTCATTCATTCAGGTGCACTATACACTCATTTAAAAACTGGTGTGGTGGCGCCTCTTTTCTGACATGTCGTCCTAAGTGAACATTGTTTTTGTTTTAATTAGCGCTGACTGATATCTATCAGAGATAATTCTGTACTAGAACATTTAACATTTTAAATTCCTGTGTTTATTTAGGTGCTAAATACAGATTTCTTTGCATGCTGCCCGTCATCTTACTTTCACACGGACAAAACTCAGTAAAAATATGTATCATTTTGTGACAGTTGATGACTGTGTTATTTGTAATTGTATTGCTTTTGCACGTATGTTTGCCGTATCTAACATATTGTATTGTGATCCAGGGTTAGCGGGTATACCAGGTGACAAGGGTGACCCTGGTCCTCCAGGGTTTGACATTCCCGGCCCACAGGGAGAGCGTGGTAATCCTGGTTTTCCTGGAGAACGTGGATTTCCAGGTCCACCTGGGCCACCTGGGTTCCCAGGCCGTGATGGAATACCAGGCATTAAAGGTAAGCTTATTGCAAACATTTGCTAATGCTTCTTCCTAATGTTTTGAGTTTCTAAGTATTAATTTGATATTATTGATGATTGGACCAGCACATATCTAATTAGAAGACCAGCCACTTCTGTTTTCCCCTCCCGATGAATTGGAATTGTATTGCCAATAAATTGTTTAGACATCTTTACTCATAAAATGCAAAACAAAATATTTAATGAGCCTTTGGCATCTACAAATTTATTCTGTCATCTGGTATATAATACAGATCATTCTATTATCATTGTGGTGACAACCTTGGAAACATGAAAGGACCTTCATTTGTCCTTAGTTTAGATCTGCCACTTCTTCACTTCAGTGGTTGGCAATGTTCACTTCTCCACTGAAACCACAGAACCGTGCTTCGTTGTTCTTATGAGTGAGTGGATCCCAACAACTGGACTTCACCATCCACATCAAATGCAAAGCAAAAACTCATGTGTGATGGAAATATATAGTGGCTACCTTAAAACTACAGAGTCGGATATAAGTCATGAAGCTACTAAACCTCTTCTAGTTCACAAATCCATGTCACTTGTACACTTCCAGTTGCTAAACACATCTGAAGAGATTATGGGCCTATCACTGTATATCAGATCATGCAGTTAATTTCATCATCTGTTTAAAACTAAGATGTCAGCACCTGATATTGTCTATCATCATTACTGATTATTATTTTGTTGTTTTTAGGTGGAAAAGGTGATATGGGAGTTATGGGAACGCCAGGACCATCTGGACCACCTGGAAATCCTGGCAGCCCTGGTTTTCCTGGCCCCAAAGGTAACATATATGCATGAGAGTATAAAATCCTACTCAATGCCACACTGTCCATTGTTGATATACATTGAAACCGCTGACGGAGGTTTTGTTTATCTTATGACAATGGCTTTTCTCAAAAACTGGGATATATTAAGCAGCAAGTGAACTCTCAGCTCTTGAAGTGGATGCGTTGGAAGTAGGAAAATGGGCAAGTGTAAGGATCTAAGCAGATGTAAAAATGGCCAAATTGTGATGGCCAGATGATAGTGTTAGTGCATTTACAGTAAAGCAGATGTGGTGGGGTAATCCATGTAAGCAATGGTTAGTAAGGAAGGTTAACTGGTGAACCGGCGTCAACCCGATGGGTGCTCAATGATGCATGCCCGAAGCATGGAGGCCTCATCTCACAATTTACAAGAATTTAAGGATCTGCTTCTAACGTCTGACATACCACAGGACACTTTTACAGGTCTTGTAAAGTCCATGTTTTGACGGGTCAGAGCTGTTTTAGTGAGATGAGTGGACTTTACACACTATTAGGTAGGCAGTTTATATCTGTGGTTTGTGATTGTATGGTGCTTTTTTCATATCTAGTTTGTTTCACTTTAGATGGAGGATCCTGGGATTTTATTTTATTTTTCTCTGTTCCATAGTACAAGTTAATTACTAAATCAAGAACAATCAAAATATCTGTTAAATTGTTGAATTTGGGTTGATCTCATGATTTTCATTTTGTGTGTCATCTGTGTAACATGCCAGGCTATCTTTTCACCATCTTGAAAACCACCATTTTCAGTATAAGTTAAACATTTGTAATGGAAAGGGTGCCATGTTTTTAATATGTTTACTCCAACACTAAATATGTTTTTGCCATCTGTGAGACTCATATACATAGCAAAAAAACTAATATTTCCATGAGGTTGCCCAAAAGCTGTTATGGGATATTCAGATGTTTCAGAATTTTTCTATCCTGGATCTCGACATGAATCCACAGCACTTTCTAGCAATTGTAGCACATGCAGATTTTGATGTGGATTGTGCTGCAGATTCACAGTGGATTGAAGGATTTGAAAATACATAGGATGCTTTTTTTTGGGCCGGACATTTCTTTTTCCATTATTCATAGTATTACCTGTAGGATGATTGTACACAGTTAAGGTGCCCATAAAGTATCCTGCAACTTGTTTAACCAGCAGCTATTCCTTCTAAACCCTCCCCATACTATTTCTCATATTCAGTCCCCAACACTTGTGCTCAGCCCCACTTGCATTGTATAGTAATACAGTAGATAAGGTGGTAAAAAAGGTCCATTGAGTCCAAGATATATCCATACAGTGTTTTTAGCCAGAGGAGGGCAAAAACCCCTATGAGGCGGAATTGGAAATTTCCTTCCCGACTCCAAATATGGCAATCTGAATAAATCCCAGGATCAACATCCTATCTCCAGAATTTATTCCCCATAAACTGTAATATTTTTTAAGAAAGGTACCTAATACTTTTGGAAATTGCTCAATCAATCCACCAGAATAATCCTTGTCTGTAATAATGGCGAAACCGTCTTTCCTCTAGACGTTGAGGATGCCCTCTTGCTGTTGTTACAGGTCAAAGTGTAAAAAGATCATGCAAAAGATCTGTATACTGTCCACACATTTGTACATGGTAATTAAATCACCCCTAAGCCGTTTTTTGTCTAAGCTGAATAACTCCTAGTTTAATAGCCTGACTTGGTACTGTAAGCCACTCATTCCCTTAACCAACTTGGCTGCCCTCCTATGCCCTGTCTCCAGCTCAGCTATGTCCTTCTTATACAATGGCACCCAAAACTGCATACAGTGGTGAATAAGTGATTTGTATAGAGGCAAAACTATGCTGCTGTCTTGAACATTTGTACCTCTCTTAATGCGCCTTAGCAGCAGCTGCCTGGTATTGTTTGCCAAATTTAAGCCTTCCGTCTCCTAATATCCCCAAGTCTTTCTCACCCATAATTTTACCCAGGAACATGTTATATATTACATAATTGCAGCTTTATTCCCTTGGCCCAAGTGCGTGACCATACATTTTTCCACATTAACTTCTTTTGTCAGAAGGATCGGGCATTGAAATTCAACATCATCGATCTTTCATTCACCCAACATTCTCTGTCAGGATGCAATCAGGAAGCCCTTATACACATAAGATAGTTGACTAACGTATCGCTATTGTGCATGGGAATCTTTGGAGACATGAAGGATGAGGGACTTCCGTTTAGTAGATTAGCACAGATTTTTAAAGCACATTGTTTCTTACTGTTTAATTGTGTTCTAGGTCTTGATGGATTTCCAGGTCAGCCTGGTATTAATGGTAATCCTGGAGCTAGAGGTGACAAAGGAGAACCTGGTCTCATGGGTCCACCAGGCGGTATAGATGGAGGTGGTCTAGGAAGCAAAGGAGCCAAAGGAGAGCCTGGACCAGCTGGTAAGTAAGAGGGGAGAAAGATGAGCAAGATTTGAATATAAATGTTTCATGGAAATTGGTACTACTGTCCTAGTGAGGCTCATGGATCTTATGGGATTAATCTCATGCTATTTATATGCATGGACTACTATACTATGAAAACTAATTAGTATCATATTGTTCTCTGATGGTCCTTGGTTAATAATATAGTGGCTTTGTGCAACTTATCTGCATTCCATCCCCCAGTTTAAAACATGTCCTCCCAAGTTAGTCCAGGACTGGGGACATCGTCTGTAACTGCTTCTTCCTTTATGGATATAGCCCTCATGTCCTGTTCTTGGGTCTTTACATGAATTGTCTATGAATTTGACTTAATTTGGTTCATTAGTTCTGTTATAGGACCATCATTGTAGTCACTGAGACAAGGGGACTTTTTTTGATCAGAAGGAGGCAGTACACAGGAAACTGACTACAGTCATGTTACGTGGCATGTTGTATTTGTTATATAAATTAAGGGAGACATGTCCAAATATGAATGCACCATAATTTTGGTAAGTTGTGTGCCTCCATAACGCAGTGCACCGTGATAGGTGCATTACATACACTAGCAAAGATACGCTATGCGCCTCTATAGTGCAATACACCTTTTAGGCGCATTAAGTTTACTATGCAAGATATACTAGGCGCCAGGTTTTTGAAAGGATCGTACTTTCAGGCGCACTTTACACTGATTAAAAGCACCTAAAAACTGCTGCGGCGATGATAATTTTCCGACATGTCGCCCTAAATGTTGTTTTGTCGCCAAATTTAGGCTTTAAGGGCCACATGTATGAAAACATAGCAACCAATCAGAATTCCCCTTTTATTTCGCATAGTGCTCTGGAAAAATGAAAGGTGAACTGATTGGTTGCTATGGGCAACAAAAAAGTCTTAGATCTAGACCGGTTTCATATATGTCCCCATTTTCTATACACATTTATTCCATAAAGTGGATCCCTATTTTCATTGCAAAACTCAGAGTGACTTTAAGTAATTTCTGCTGAATGACAGCTAAAAGACAAGTGACTGGCCCTCATTGAAGAGACCCAGCTGGTGTATGGTGACTTGCAGGCAAAACTACGTAGCAAAAAATAGTATTCAAATTATCTCTCCTACACAAGGAATAAAACTTTTTCTTTAGTGCCACCTATAGGTATCTACCATGAAAGTCAGTGTACAAAGCATCAAATAGCCTTAAAAAGTTTTTCCATCTCAGATATTACAATAGGTGTAGATCCCTCGTCTTGGACTTGCCCCTACTTTGAGAACGACACCCAAACTACTCTGTGAAGAACCCACAGGTAGTCACACATTCAAAGCTCTTCTCATTCTGTGGGAGTTTTGAGTATGTCCAAGCAAGTGAGCTTAGCTGTACTGAGAACTCCCATTGCAACAAACAGAAAGTGCAGCCCATAAGTGATCACCTCTCCGTTCTCAGAATAGCTATGGCTCAAAGACTAGAAATACACTTATAGCATATGCTGTGGATATGCCATAAATGTATGAGACATGAAAATCTCTTTAAAACATGATTTAGGATATTGGTCAAACCATGGTCTTCTGTTGACAAAACCTCAGCAGTATTTATTGAATAAGTCCTTACACTTGGACTCGTCCTTGATTTCCTTTTCTTTCAATATGTAGTTGATAGACTAGTTAGAATTGATGTGTTTAAAACTGACATGTTCATTCAAATAGTAAAATTAGGAAGCTGTAAAGTTGTCTCCAATATTTAAGGCGCACCTGGCTTGAATGGAGAGAAAGGCTTCAGTGGGATACCCGGTACTTCTGGACCACCGGGCTCAAGTGGACTTCCAGGATCTCCAGGACTACCAGGTAAGCAGAAAAGTAGAATTAAAACCTGTGTAGCAGTGCAAATATGAAGTACAACCTGCATTACAAATATTTTTATAGCTGATACTTGCATGTATTGTGTCTGTGAGATGATAATTTGCCTTCATGTTAAATTACTTAGAGGATATATGTAATAGCCTTGTTAGAGACTCCATTCTTGTCATATGGATTAAATCTATATCAACAATCATTTACTTTTGTATGGTTTATGCAATTGTACTTGCATTATACAGTAATTTTATACATTCTAACTGATATGTCTAGGCCCTAAAGGAGATGCTGGATTCCCTGGACAGCCTGGGTTGCCTGGTTCTCCTGGACTAAAAGGAAATATGGGAGAGATGGGACTTCCAGGTATGTGCTGTGCTGTTTTAGAAATATACTTGGTGGTTCAAATCAGAAAAAAGAACAATTGCTACACAGTGTATTTTGCATGTTATGTATGATAAAAAGTTTGATAGTGTTCACTTAAAATAGAGTATTGAGAATGTGGCCTTCATATGCAAAGAATTGTTTCTGACATCCCATATGCTGAAATTCTAGAAGCATACAAGCCTTTATCTATCATTTAAACCAGTAAATTAGAGTTTCTCTTCTAGTCATGTCAGAAGATTTGTCTGGCTTATTAGATGTTTTCTTTGAAAAAATTGATTAATGGTGTATACCCTCATGCGTTATTGGATACGTATTTCATTCATGTCTAAGACCTGTTTAGATGGCTGTAATAATTCTGCGTGTTACTGTCCCTTTTACAGAGCAAATAGCCAAAACTCCTATATGTTACTTCCATAATGTTAAAATTTAAATAAAGGTTCAATAGGTTTGTCTGTCAAAGCCCTAAATACGTTTAGAGTGTAGTTGTCCTTTAATATAACTATGTATTCTTGTAGTGTACAGAATTACAGTGGGTTACAAAAGTAATCATACCCTTTGAACTGTTCCTTACTTTTAACCATTACAATCACAAACTTAAATGTATTTTATTGATATTTTATCTGATAATGCAACACAAAGTAGCAAGTATTCGTGAAGTGTAAAAATAATTATATGTAGTTTTCCATAGTTTTGCAAATTAAAAAACTGTAAAATGTGGCGTGCATATGTATTCAGCTACCTGTATTCTGATGCCCCTAAATAAAAACCAGTGTGACCAATTGCCTTTAGAAGTCAACTTATTAGTAACTACAGTACCTCTGTATGTAAATTTTATTTTCAGTATAATTACAGCTGTTTTGAGAAGGCCTCAGAGGCTTTTTAGAGAATACTGGTGAACAAATAGCATCAATAAAAAACCAAGGAACACAACATCCAGCTCAGGGATAAAGTTGTGGCAAAATGTATTGTAGGTTTAGTTCTTTTTTAAAAAAAAAACCAAGCTCTGAACATCTCACAGAGCACTGTTCAATCCATCATCTGTAAATGGAAGGCTTATGGCACAACTGCTAGCCTAACAAGACATGACCCTCCACCTAAACTAATAGCCCAGACAAGGAGAACACTAGTTAGAGAAGCAGCCAAGAGTCCCAGGGTCACTCTGGAAGAGCTGCAGAGATCCACAGCTCGGGTGGAAGAATCTGACCACAGGACAACCATTAGTTGTGTACTCCACAAATCTGGGTTTTATGGAAGAGTGGCAAGAAGAAAGCCATTTTTGAAAGCATACCATAAGAAGTTCAGTTTGCAAAGCTATGTAGGGGACACAGCAAGTATGTAGATGAAGGTGCTCTGGTCAGATGAGAGCAAAATGCCAAACGCTATGTGTCGGGGAAATCCAACACTGCACAACACCTTGAACACCCTCCCCACCGTGAAGCATGGTGATGGCAGTATCATGGTGTGGGGATGCTTTACTTCAGCATTGACTGGGAAACTGGTCAGAGTCAATAGGAAGATGGATGTAGTTAAATACAGGGCAATTTTGGAGGAAAACCTGTTGAAGGCAGCAAAAGACTACAGCCTGGAGCGTAGGTTCACCTTCCAGCAGTAAAACGACCCTAAACATACAGCCAAAGCTACAAAGGAATGGTTTAAATCAAAGAATATTCATGTGTTAAAATGGCCTAGTCAAAGTCCAGACCTAAATCCCATTAAAAATCTTTGGCATGACTTAAAAATTGCTGTTCACAAATGTTCGTCAACCAATCTGACTGAGCTAGAGCTATTTTGAAAAGAATAATTGGCAAAAATTCCAGCTTCTAGATGTGCAAAGCTAGTAGCGACATCTCCTAACAGGCCTGCAGCTGTCATTGCAGCTAAAGGTGGTCCTACTAAAGAGGGCTGAATACACTTCTCAGTTTTTTTAATTTGCAAACATTTAAAAATTATGAATGCTTCTGCTAACTACTCTACATAGGCATCTGTGGCAATCGTCATTATTATTGATCAGTTATAAACTGTGCAGTTAGAAGATAATGCTTTGTTTTTTTTTTACCAATTTTATTAAGATGATGCAAATCTGCCTAAATTGCAGATATTGAGCTTAATAAATTATTACTATAAAAAAAAATCTGGACTATTATTTTTGCTTGTCCTGATGTGAGTGAGACATTCCAGCTCTGATGTAAAATCTTAGACAGTATCTTAGGTAGTGTCATTAAAATGGCATGAGAGATTACATTTAGTCCCAGGATTGTAGATATGCAAATCTCCTTAAAATGCTGCATAATTGATCCTTATTCTTATAGGACCAAGTGGTGAAAAGGGTACACCTGGACAGTCTGGGCGCCCTGGGTCACCAGGACCTCCAGGATTTAGTGGACCGAAGGGTGAAAAAGGTGAACCAGGACTTTCAGGCAGTGGACAACCTGGTTTGCCTGGTCAAAAGGTATTAATTTACCCAAACTGAGCATTTACTTAATAATACCTACTCCTTTCTGATTAAACTAATTGTAAATTACAGAGAGTTAAACGAAAGTCTCCCATCAGTGATCATTGTGATTATCTGTACTATAAAGTGCTATTTAAAGAGGTGGAATTCTGCAAGACAAGACCTGTAAACAGAAGCTCCTGGTCTCCAATGCAGAAAGTGGAATTGGGACCCACCCCCAGCTACAATGTGTTATGTATAATACTAGTGTCTTCTTATGTGGCTGGAGGGCTTATGGGCCCCCTCAGGCTGCAGGGCCTGGTAGCGGCTCTACCTCTGCACCCCCTATAGCAACGACCCTGCCTGTAAAAGTAGCAAATTTATTAGCAAATTTTTGAAAGCGAGATTCAAAGCAAATGCAGTACTAGCTTATATGTTTTCAGGTTGTACAGCTTTTATTCACAGCATCCAGGTGAGCATGACATTAGTCACAAATATCTGATAACAATACAAAATATGTGTCACATGAAAATTACATGCACATTTACAATAAAATCTGGAAGAAATGCTGAAAAAATGCCGACAGTGAGGGAGGCCTTCTGATTGGCTTCAGGTTTATTCTGCAAAAGGACTACAACCCCAAACATGCAGCGATGTCATTAAGAACTATCTTCAGCGTAAACGGCGAATCCTAGAAGTGATTGGCCAACAGTGCCCTGATCTCATTATGGCGTCTGTCTGGGATTACATGAAGAGACAGAAGGATCAGAGCAGCTACATCCACAGAAGATCTGTGGTTACTTCTCTAAGATATTTGGAACAACCTCCCAGCTGAGTTCCCTTGAAAGCCTTGTGTAAGTGTAGCTAGAAGAACTGATGATGTTTTGAAGGCAAAGGGTGGTCACACCAAATATTTATTTGGTTTTGATTTCTGTTTGTTCATTTACTTTGCATTTTCTTAATTAATCAAAATAAATTATTAACACTGCTATTTTTTTAAAGTGTTTTTACTATGCAGCATTTTTTTCTACCTGCCTTACCTGCCTGAATCTTTTTCACAGTACTATACACCACATTTTTACACATACCCATGCGTGAATGATTTTACCTTAGATTTTGTTTCACTGGTAGGTGGGATTTTACTTCTTATATGAATAAATAAGCATCCCGCATGAAAAGTATGTGCTTATTGAGTAGTATGGAGTTATGTAAACAGTACTTTTATTTTTTCTAGGGAGAACCAGGACCAGCAGGCTTTCCAGGTACACCTGGTATTAAAGGTGATGCAGGAGGCCCCGGACTGCCTGGATTATCAGGTGTTCCAGGCCCTAAAGGTGATTCAGGTGCCCCAGGATTTCCAGGTAAGTAAATATGTTCATATCTGCACATTTGTAGCCTCCTTGCATATCAATATGTTAAATGCAGTGAAAATAATAAAAATCCAGAATATTCCAAGACACACGAGTTGAGTGATATTCTTGTTATCTTCTTCCGCAAAGAAAGAAGAGATATCTCTCTCCCTCTCTATGTATATAAAAACCTTCTCATTCTGTTAATATCAGTTTCATCCTATCTGTGTTACATTACACATTATAGTTTACCTCCAGTGATCTATTTAGAAATATGAGTCTGTAAATTCAACTTTTTAAAAAACTCTATGCCATTTCTTAAGTTTCATGTTTTTTTACCTTGAACTTTAATTATAATAAACTTAATTTACTTATCCCTACTGTAGAATTTAACTGTGCAAACCTCTGATTAACCCCAGTAATACACTGCAATGCTCCTGTATTGCAGTGTAATGTCTGTCAGTCTTTTACTGACAGGCGACCTATTATACTGTACCAGAGGCAGTGTTCAAAAGGAAAATGCACATGGCAGCCACAAGAGCCTTTGTAAGGCTGCCATAACAAGTGATCTTTACCTCAAGAGGGAGCCCACATCCCTCTTTAGATGTTAAAAGAGCTGTTAAAGGGGTTCTCCAGTGAAACAAAACAAAGACAAAACCTCAATGTGCATGCTCAAAGTCTTCATTCATCTACCTTCGATGTTTCTTGTGCTAATTTTTGCTTTTCCTGTGCACTATGTAGCCCCCCTTCTCTGCAGCCAAGCAGCAGGTTTTTCCATTTGCAAGCCATTTCCCTTTGTAATGTAAAACTGCAAGTCCCAGAATCCTTTGCTGTGCTATGTCTGTATTCCTCCCTCCCAACCTCAGTCTCAGTGCATACCCCTCATTTCCTACCTCATGTTAAACACCTTGGAAGGCAGGAACAGAGTTTTGTGACCTGAAAAAAGGTTCATGTCATCAAACAGCTGATGTAGAACTGAAGGAAGCCCACCGAAAATGTAATGAATTTACATTACAAAAGTGCCTGACTATGGGAGAGATATTATTAAGAAAATAATTTTCCCCATGGAACAACCACGTTAAATGGCCTGGAAGAGTTATCTCAGATAGCAGTCATTATAGCACTATGTCAGCTTTAGTACAGGTGGTACTTGCTCAAAATGTTGCAAATATAGTTTTTCTGCTGTGCTCAGAGGACTTTATTAATAAATTCCTGTAATTGCAACAGACTCAGCACTAGTTCAAGCAGTAGGAGTGTACTAATGAGAGAAAAGAGAAGGGAAGGGAACGGGATGCAAATGTAATGAAAGGGTTTTCAGTTGGTTTTACAGACGGTTTTCGGATTTGAAAACCGCCTGTAAGCCGGCTGTCAACCTTTTACAATGATTTTAATAGAAAATCTTTGCAGCAGTTCACACTGCACGGATTTTCTGCCGGACGTTTATTTTACACCGCCGGTGTTCCTAAAAACTTAGAACATGTTAATTCTTCCACCAAGTTTTCGGGCAAAACATCAACATATCAGTGGTTGAGGGGGACTGTGGAATCCGCATACCGCGGACAGAACCGTACCCCAAAACCACGGAAACAATGTCAAAATACCGGCCGGATTCTTTCATCAGAATCCGGCCAGTGTTTGTATACTGCCATGTGGACACGCCCTAAGGGTAATGCAAAGGTGTTATTTTTGTGTACACTTGTAATGAGATTATTGTTCTTAAAAAACACTGTCATCGCTGCAGCCTCTCACTTTTCTTCTTACTTTAGGTGCTCCAGGTCTTCCAGGATCAAAAGGACTTGATGGACCTCCAGGAAATCCCGGTGTCCCAGGCTCTCCTGGATCAAGGGGTAAAGAAATTATGTTTATATGATATTTGCGATTAATAAATACAGAGGTTGTTCTGGTAGCTGCTATACAATATTTATGAATGGCATCCATCATCATCGAGGAAATCAAACAAGAAAATCAATAGCAGGATTTGATATATGAACTATTTCCCTTTTGATATTTAAGTTACAATAAGCCCAATAATGCAATCAGCTAGTAAAAGAGCATTGCAGTCACATCATTGCAGTTTACCTAGGAAAGTACCAAATGTAATTTTATAAAATGTGAATATTTATTCCTATGTATCAATATTTCATGGAATGTTTTGTAGTATATACTGTACATATATTTATTTTATTAGTTTACACAAAGTTCCATCTTTCAGCCAGTTATATGACATTGCTAAATGTATTACATAAATGGAATAACAAGTAATTTTTTATGGTCACTAACACTGACAGTAACTACTGCAGGGATAATCTTAAATTACTTCACTTCATATAGGATTTAAATATTGTTTGTCAATATAGCTTTCGTTAGGCAGCATGCTAAAGTGTGCTTTTTCTCCCACGACCTGAAATTAGTGTACACTATTCTAGGATCAATCCAGGCAGTGCTAAAACAAAGGGAAAGAGAAGGCGCAAAGATTGTCCAGTAGTCTTCACAAGTAGAGCATATACCAAGGGCATGGATCTGCTCACCTGAATGGGGTATACTTCCAATGAAACAACTCACATAAACGTTTAGCAATCAAGCTGATCTCAAATTTAGTAAGAATTCCTGTCGCCACTCCAGTTAACTTGTTGGCGTGCACCACAAATGTCAATCCAGTGATAAAGAAACAATAAAAAAAATAGTATAGGCGCTAGATCCTACTATGCTATTATCAAGTAGTTAAAGAGGTTGTCTCACTACAAAGAATAGCTTTCAAAATGTAGAGAACACTAAATGAAGACGTTTTCCAAATATATTGCTTTGTTCATCTTTTTTGTTAAGGAGCTACAAGTGATTTTATCACCTTCTGAGGGCTCTCAGGTTTCCCAAGTGACCGACCTGTGTACTCCTTCTCCCCTGCTGTTTGTTCTATCTGACAGCAGGGAGTGATGTCATCACACAGGTTGGGCCCAGCAGTGTGAAAGCTTGTGTGTTATCTGATCTTTCAGACAAAAGACAGTAATTACTCTACTGTTTACATTAGCTCAGCAGCTCCTGTCCTGGTAGAAGGTAATTTATTTAATCTAGACTAATAAACATAATAAACAGAAATCTGAATACACTGAGCTCATCTGCTAATTACAGACAGCGTGACCAGGAAGTGACAGAGCCAAGCAGCATTATTTCATTCATGCATCCTATGATGAGATGAGACAACCCCTTTAATGCTCATATTATTCCTTGTGCGTTATATAAACCCTCATTTGTACCATAAAGCCCCATTAACTTTATGGACATTCACGTGGATTTTCATACAGTAATCCGCATACATTCCATCAGGAATCTGCTTTTTTTAAGTCTTAACGGGATTCACATCATAGTTACTGAGAATTACAGCACAGATTTTTATGCTTGTGGACAGCAAATCCACGCTGCAGAAAAAGTGATCTGACACGTATTGACACAGTTTCTGCTTAGATTACATATTGGAAATTGTATGGGATAGATAGTATGTAGATTGGCCATATTAGCCTGCATCCATAACTGTGGTGAAAACTGCTATGTTTGAAATTAAAATCTGCAGCAGTAATTTAAAGGAGTTTTCTCATTACAAGCTTTCAGCCTACCTCAATGTTTCTGGCAACAAAGGATTTTTGAATTGAGGGGCGTGCTTCTTGTCTGCCTCTTCTCCTCCCTCTTCTCCCCTCAGCACACAGAAAGCTCTCCTACATAACTTCTATACAGCAGGGGAAGGGTGAGGGGGTTTGCTGCCAGGGTAAACCCTGTGTGTGCCTGCCTAGGTCTGCTGCCGGCTGCTCACTGCTGGATCAGCTGCACTGTCAGCTCTACGGAGACAGGAGACAGGAGAGGGCTTGTCTATGAGTGTGGAGAGGTCTGTGAAGCTGTGTATGCTAATAGCAGAGCAGGGGGGATGTAAGTGTTCCTATACCCCCTGCTTAGCATACAAATCTCCAGCATCTCAAGCAACAACAAACAAACCCTGTCAGAACAGACACAGGGCAGCTGTGAAGTGAGTTACTATAATCACAATTTTTCACTAATACAGCAGAGCATGAACCTTTCACATGCCCCCCTGATCTGTTCTATTAGTATAGTCAGAGCTCCACAGACACATCATGATTATAGTAACACACTTCTCTGCTGTCACATCTACTGACTACAGATCAGCCTCACCTCTGCTCTCCTCAATCTGTGGAGGGAGCAGGCACACACAGGGTTAATCCACACAGACACAGAAGCCAAGCCCTCCCCCTCCCTGGACTACAGCAGCATACTGTGCAGGAGGGGCTCTCTGCTCTGTCCTGTATTCAGAAACAGATGAGTCATCAGCACTGACAGGCAGTGAGATAAAGATCAACAGGTCAGCTGCTATAGGGATTTCAGGAGCTGATGCACTACTACTAACAGGGATAACTCAAAATCAGTAGGACATTTGTAATGAACATATATTGCAAAGCTGCTTGTTTTTTTAAAGATCTTTTAATTAAAACCCAATCATTGTAGCGAGACAACGACTTTAAGGGTATTGCCTTGGACTTCTGCCATGGATCCACAACAGATTTTTCCAGTTGAAAATCTGTTGTGTAAACATAGTTAAGTAAGGAAAAACACTGGTCTTCATTTACTGTTGTGTTTGTGCCAGAAAACTGGCACCAAAATGCACCAAAAGACATACAAAAGTAGGTCTAAAAAGCTAAAAAGTCCAAAGCTGCATCAAGTTTACCAATCAGCATGAGTCACTGTGATAAACCTGGCACATTTTTAGACAACCTGTTTATGTTTATTCTTCATCTGCAGTAGTAGTCAGTGTTGTATTAGAAAACACGGTGCACAGGGTAATCCATGTCAATAATGGAAGTATGTTTCAAATGAAGATCCAGCACTCATATTAAGAGCGAAAAAATATTCCGAGTCAATACTTCTCACACACTCTACGCATTTCAAACCTCATCAAAGAAAGTCATGAGCTGAAGGTGGAGCATGAAGCAGTTAAATATATACTGTACACACCCTTTACTCTGAAGACAACAGAGGTGAAATTTAACCCTTAATATGCGAAGAATTAGCGCATGACATGGTAGAAACCATATAGTATCTTATTTACTAATGTTAGTAAAAGTAAGTAACTTCATTTTTAAAGTTCTTGCCTATCAGAAATTTAGTGTTAATTTTTACAATTCTAAAGCCCTCACAATTTTTTGGTCATTTGGCTTTGTCCCCACCCCTCGGAGACTTACTGACTTTTTCAATCCTTGTAGTGAGACAATCCCTTTAATCTTCTTGTTGTGCATCCCATTTGTTGTACTCTACAATAAATATATAACCTATGTGGAATCACAATTAATAAACAAATGTATAGTGTACTGGTTATTAGTATAGAAATATAAAATTGAGTCGGTGTTTTTAATGAACTTAAAAGCATAAACAGCAGTGTGGGAGACTGCAACTAGACAGCCAAGTACCTAAATGCATTTTGTTGTTATTGTGTATACCGTATATACTCGAGTATAAGCCGAGTTTTTCAGCACAAAAAATGTGCTGAAAAATCTCCCCTCGGCTTATACTCGAGTCACTGTCGGGCGCTGCGATGGCCCAAGTGCTGGCAGGGACACTTCAGCTATATGCGACTCCTCAGGGAGCGCATATAACTGAACACCGAGTAAGCCCACAGTGCCCGAGCGCTGCGCTTGCCGGGCACTGCCCGATCCCTTCACCTAAGCTCCTCCGAGCCATCATGAAGGATACCACTGCGGGCACAGAGCTCCCCCTTTTGTTTTTCATTTTTGGGGAAAAAAAACCTTTGCAGGGTTTTCCTGAAAAAAAATTTTTTGAAGGCCCCCCCCAAAAAAAAAAAATTTTCGTAAAATTTTCCCATTTCCATTTCCCTTCAAAGAAATCTGGTGAAGGTGGAGTTTTTTTTTAAAAATTTATGCCCCCCTTTTTCCAAGAAAAAGTTTTTTTCCCTTTATGCAATTTTCCATTGTGCCCCATTGTATTATTTAAAATTTAAAAAAAAACCCCCTTTTTAAAGTTCCCCTTCAAAAATTTGGAATTTTAAAATTTCCCTTTTTTTTTTGGGTTTTGGGGGCTTCCCCCCACCCCCCGGAGATTCCTTTTTTTTTCCCTTTTCTTTTTTTTTTTGGATCCCCTTTTGTTGAAAAAATAAATTTTTTTGGGTAAAATTAATCTTTTTGGGTAGGGTTTTTTTAAAAAAAAAGGGCGGTTTTTTAATGAAAAACCCGTGGGGGGCCTGCAGAAACCGTCCTAAATCCCCTTTTTTTTTTTTTTAAAACGAAACCAAAAAACCTTTTTAAAAAAAAAAATTCAAAAACCCCCCGGCTTTCCAGTCCCCGGGGCCCTCCGCGCGAGGGAGGGAAGGGCGTTTTCAAAAGGGGACTCCCGGGGCCCTTTTATGGGGCCCGGGCCCCAGGGGGGGGCCTCCTTGCCCGGGCACTCCCCGGGTTTTTTTAAAAGGGGCCCCGACCCTTCTTGGGGCCCCCGGGGGCGGCGGTGTTTCCCAGGGTTCGGGGGGGCCCCCAAGGCCCGCCGCTTTTTTTATGGGGGTTTTTTTTTTTTTAAACCCGGGGCCCCTTACCCCCACCCCCCCCGCCAACGGCCCTTTCCCCCTTTTAAAAAGGCCAGGCCTATCCCCACCCCAATCCCCCTTGGGTTTTAAGTCCCCTTAAAAAAACCCTAAGCTCCCTCCCCCACGGGCCCCCCGCCGCCCCCCCCTTCCTGTTTTTTTTATACTCCTTTTCCTCCTAGGCCTTATGCCTATTCCCTGCTAGGGCCAAAAATTTTAAAACTGTTTTAGGGGGCAAAAAAGGGCCTTTACTGCCATCCCCCGTTTTTTCCCCTATACCCCCTTTTAACCGTATAGGGCCAAATTTCCCAAAATCCTTTTGGGGAAAAAAGCCTTTTAAATTTTAGGGGGCCATTTTTTTAAAATTCCTGGACTTTTCCCCATTTCGGCCAATGGGGTTTTTTTTTTTGGGGGAAAAATTGCTTAAAAATGGGCCTTTATACTCTATAATGTATTAAAATTGGGGTATTTTGGTTTTTTTTTTTTAAAAACCAAAATTCTTTAAAAAATTTTCCTAAATTATCAAAAAATTTCGGGGGGGAAATACTCTTTATTCTTGGGGTCTTTCTGAAATTGTAAAAGGGGGTTATTCCCCTTTGTTTGAGTTTTAAAAATAAACCCTCAAAAATCAATTACTTGGGGGTTTTTTTTTTTTTTTTGGGTTAAAGCCTGGTTTTTAAAAATGTATTTTTTTCCTCCTTTCCAGGGGGCTTTGGTTTTTTTTTTTGGGGGTTTTTTAAAAAGATGGGGTTTTTGCGAAAAGTATATTGCCAGCAGTAGCTGTGCAGTAAAGTTCACAAATTATGCGTACTTGCTCTAAATCTCCTTTCAGAGGAAACAAAAAAAAATTTATATACGAAAAAAAATTAATAAAAGTAAATTGTCATCATTACAATTCAGTCCACAAATTTTAGTATGGAAGATATAGACCCGGATCAAATGAGGAGGGTATCGTCCATACCAAAAAATATCAGACAAAAAAGGATTGTTATCTGAATAAATTTATTTCTCCTCCCACCAAGCAACATAAAGTTTACCAGGGAGGGTGAAAAAACGGGGCCCAAAAGGCCATTTAGATATTTTTTGATTTTAAAAAAAATTATGTTTTAATAAAATAATTTTTGTTGGGGATAACAGATAAACTATACTTTTTAAGATGATTGCTATCTATGTTTACGCTGCATAACTTTTAGACAGCGATAGTAAATTAGGGTCACTGCTGTCACGGCTAACTATCCTCCATAATCCTAAAAAAAAAAAAACTACTTTTCTAAGCCTTCTTTTCCATTAAAAATATTGTAATGATATGGAAATTACAGTATAAAAGTTGGGGCTTTGACAACCTCCCTATCTTTGTCAGAATGATACGTGTTACATCAGTGAAAAAGCTTGTGGGCGTGCTGGACTCTGAAAACATTAAAATTTTTAAAGATCCTTAAATGAACAGTAGACAAATCAATAATCAAGATAGTAAGTCAAAAATAAACAAAGTACAGTGTTAGGTATATTTGAAGTATTAACAGAGTATATTATATCTTTTAGGAGATGCCGGCCGCCCCGGGCCTTCAGGTCCCCCAGGTGAAAAGGGGCACCACCCAAAATGGAATTCCCGTCCTGCTGGGCTTAAAGGGAAACAGGGTCTGTGACATCATTTTTTTGCACAACCTCTTATACTCCTGGATCATTTTTAATGTTTGTATCTATCTGTTTCAGGACTACCAGGTTTTGGGACACCAGGAACGCCCGGACTTCCTGGGACTCCAGGTACAAAACATCTGTCTTATAGTTATTAAGGTTTTACATTTACTCAGTATTGTGCTATTACACCTAAGGACCATCAAAATTGGAAAAATGGTCTTCTTTTATCTTTTCATGTTACACTTGCATGCTATGGTTCATTTTTGAACATTTCTGTTTATCTTTTACCCTACATTTTTCGTTCTGTTTTTTTATTTGCAGGTGCAAAGGGTGAGCCAGGACTTTCTGGTCCCCCCGGATCTCCTGGATTTCCTGGCACTAAAGGAGACAGTGGTTATCCTGGACGTCCAGGTAGCACAGGACCACCAGGACAACCAGGTCTCCCAGGACTAGCAACACCAGGTCCTAAAGGAAACACCGGACCAGGAGGACCTCCTGGACGTTCAGGTAAAAACATTTTCTCTCAATTTATTGTGGGTAATTCTTTTGCTACCAGCTATTTAGTTTCAGAGTTAATTTTTACATGTTAAAACAGAAAATGAAATATCATTCCAAACCTGAAATTTATCAATAGATACATATACATAATGTTACTGATAACTGTTTCTTTTCACTATCTGCAAAATAGTGAAACTAAACACAATTAACATTCATGAAGCTAAGTATCAACAAAAACAATACAGTATTTTAGGTTTCAATTAGAGTGAAATATACATTGAAACACAGGTAAGATGAACTACAATGGGATCTTTGAGCTCCTTGCTGAAAGGCCTATAGCTGGTAGCAAAAGACAGATCACTTGTTTTAGCATGATGTCACTGAAATGAGTTAGTGAGCACAAATAGCCTTGGCACAAACTACGGCAACTCAATTTATGGTCACCCAGTCAATGAACATAGTGAGCACGTGTGAAAAAATCATTGCCTTCTACACTATGAAATTAAATCCATGGGGGCACAGAAGCATGAACAAATTTGGAGCCTTGCGTCTGCGATTTTCATTCCTGCACTCCATTGACTTCATCTCATTGCATTAGACGTCGGAATCCACTGAACATCAGTCCTCTCACCTTGTGTTCCATTTTTGTGTGCAACATCTGCATATATTTATTATCCCTTTTTTACAAGGTGACCATGACTGATTATATGTCCTTGTGTTTGGGGGTGCTATTATATCAGAACAAATTGAGTGAATACATTATGTGCATTGGGTAAAGGTCACTTGACAGTGTTCACATATCAATACACTACTGCTATTGGAGAGTGAAAACTGGTAATAGATGTCAATTCCAATGAGGTACACTAGTACTCTGTAATAGTTCAATTGATTTAGAGCTGCTATTAAGAATAATTACAATATTTTTCTAATTTTCAAAAATATATTTAAACCCTGGTAGTGTTGCACTTCAGTTACAGTTCATTTCAACCTGAATATCAGCAATTGGATTTGGGTCAGCCCAAACCGAATTTTGTTAAAATTCATTGAAAAATTGTTCATAATTCTAACCCTTACGCGAAAGTGGGGTTGGAATTCAAGTTGGTGTTATATTTAAAGTGTGAGTTTCATTTATGGATAGGGTTAGAGTTGCAGAAGGGTTGGACTTAGGGTTCGGGTTGGAGCTGGGTTACAGTTAGGGATGGAGCTGGGTTGCAGCTAAGGTTGTGGTAACAGTTGGAGTTGAGGTAGGATTGAAGTTTTCCTTGAGTTGGGGTTAGGGTTGGAGATGGAGTTACATTTGGTGTTTGTTTTAAGGTTGAGGGTAGGGGTTAGTGTTAATCCTAACTCCATGCAATTTGTAGGCATTTGGCTGCTGTAGGTACTTTCGAGGAACCAGAAAACACAGCCAGAATTTCCCCCCCCCATACATTTTAAGGGACTTGAGTCTAGCAAGTCCTAGATCCCAAATATTTTGATGTTTGGCCGAATTGCTGTCAAACCAAACAGAGACTTATTTGAAGAAAATTAAATCCTGGGTTTACCTTTAAACACCATTATGCAGTTTATATCCAGGTATTATGAAGTTAAAGAGGTTTACTCACCATGTTGTTTCACAGTCACAGGAAGCTTTAGATTCACACTGCCTGGTCATGCTGTGGTTCTATAGCAGTGATTAGCATATTTAGCTCCTCTATAACCAGCTGAGAGGTACAGTGACATAAGTGCAGGAGATTTAATCTGTAGGAAACAAAGCTTCGAGGAGTGAAAACAAGTGCTTATCAAATGTAAAGAAGCTAATCTTGTTAGAGTTAAAGACTCTGTTTCTGTCCACCATGATGTGATATCACTCCCTGTTCTCAGGAAGGTAGATATGGACGTAAACCTAGATATACTTGTGTGCACTCGGACCAGATAAAATCTCAAATCTCCTGACCAGGCCAATATTAAATGAGCAATGTATTTAGTAAAAGTCTTTATTTATCTTTCCCAACATGTTGAAAGCTAATCATTATAGTGAGAAAACCCCTTTAAGTAACTACATCAGATCTCTGCACAGTACCCCCAAAATGCAAATCGGTGAGTGATACTCTATACAGACTTTGAAACATAAAGGGTTACAGGGGCTTGTGCTCAGAAGTCTTTAGATTTCAGAATGCAGCTCTATATTATGTTGTGCTATAACAGAGTGTAACATAATTAGTTCAAGCTAAGAAAAGCACTACATAGCAGATTTGTAAAGGCAATCTCTCACATATATCATAGTATATGATAATTATACATAGTATGAAAAGTTATTGTGCTTCTCTGATGGTGCAGTCAGTTTGGAAATGACATCTTGTACATATTTCTTGTATGCGTAAGCAGATCATTAGCTCTCTCCAATAGACAATAAACAGCGGCCGCGTTAAATGAGAAAAGTCTAGCACATCCCTGCTCAGTCATGCTCTCCTTGTAAGCCTTGTATTTATTGCATGTATTGTGGGAAAGAACCATTTTGTCTTGTTTATTTGTGCATGTGCTAATGTGGATAAAGCAAGCTATTATCAGTGTTCACAAAAGTCAGCAATTCGGCCCTTTGTCCCGCAGGCCAATAGGACATGTTGTTAAAATGCTGCATGTGCGACGCTTTGGTGTCAGGTCCCACATCAATTACAAAAACAGTCGCCTGCATAGAGGTTTTAATAGGAAAAAAACATAAAATACAAACTGGCAGATTAGTTTATCTAAAATATATTCTATGGTGCTGATAATACCAGCAGCAGAGATAGCACATGTCTGCTGCTTCATACCAGGCACAGGCTTGTATTGCACTCTCCTCTCCAGTCCTCTTATTCTGTAATGACACTGATAATAATTTGTTCCCACTGGTACGTTTGGGACTTGCTGAAATAAAAATTTATGTAACCAGAATGTAGGTTTTTTTTGTTATTGAATATTCTAACAATCTTCGTGTTTTCCCCTCGTTCATCTAATGATCAATATGGAAATGGATATTTGAATTGTGATCTCACTTCCAGGCCCTGAAGGTCAGCCCTTAAATCCTAGAATATTGCATGTAAACTGACAATGTTGAATCACAGGCTATTTTCAGGAACAGTGGTCTGTGGTATGCCAAGTCATTGATTTAGCTATTATACTTACATTTCCTAAACTTCCTTACAAGCTATTAAGCCATTGGTGCCCTTTTCCAATTGATATCACAAGTATCAGTGTATCGTTGTACGTGTTGGGACTTTTCCTGAGCTATGACTTTGCGGCTTTAAAGGAAATGTGTCATCAGAAAATGGACTATTGTTTAATTCATGTTTTTATGTTAAACACATTTTTTAATAATTATTGTTTTTTTTTTTCATATCACGGTCAGTATTTTTTAAAAATCCTGACACTACCTGTTCTGTAGAAAAAGCTTTTCAGCAGTCTCGTCATGATCAGCACAGGCAGGATTACACTGAAAGGTGACAACAATGTGTATAGATAACACAGAATCCATCAGTCACAATAGAAGATAGTCACAGCTCCCCCTATCCACCTCCCTACACACTGACTTCTTCCCAGACCACAGGGCATGCCTAGAAAACTCTCCTATAGAAGTCAGCGCATCCCCTCCTGTTCAGACTCCTATGCACATATGGATGCAGTAAAGCATCTCTCTGAAAGCTGTTAAAAGCAGCTCAGACAGCATGGCTGCCCCCATAATTATATACAGACAACAGAATAAAGAAAATCTACAATCAGACAATTAAACGGCTAAGAAGTCAATAATATGGATCATTATTATGTTTATCATATTGTTACTTAACCTAAAATTTCCTTTGATTCCAGGTAACCATGTTATGTTAAAGGGGTGTTCCAGGATCTTACATTGCTCGTTTGTCCGTCGGGGTATTAGTAAGAATAGAAGAAAAAACTCATCCTTACCTCCTGGATGCTCCCGTTCAGCCCTGGCGGGTATCCCAGTGATCTCTGCTATAGATGTGAACGGTGTTCATTCACGTGACAGCTGCAGCCAATGACAGGCCACAGAGGTCACATGCCCGTGACGACATGGCCTGTGATTGGCTGCACCTGTCACATGAACGATGAACGTTCACTGCTTACTTTCTGAATTAATGCACCGGCATGTGTGACTGAACGGGAGTGTCCGGGAGGTATGAGTTTTACCATATTTCTTAGTCTATAAGGCGCAGTTTTTTCCTCCCAAATTTGGGGGTGGGGGAATAAAGGGTGTGTCTTGTAGTCCGAATGTACAGTACTGGGAAGCTGGCAGCAGTTTTAAAGGGTCTGAGATAGTATTGAACAGCACCAGGCAGCAGCTGTTCAGTACAGTTGGCAGCTGCCACTAACAGCATGGATGGAGTCAGCTCCATCCTTTCTGTAACACTTAAAAACCCCTGAGTGTATAGGAATAAGTAAAAAAATACCCCAT